>MCJB01025457.1:166138-232160 GCA_002018475.1 Nicotiana obtusifolia | reverse complement strand
CAGTAGAATTTCTGAAGTATCCTTCAGCTTTCAGCATCAAAATCAGCCCATGTTCTACTTTGAACGTAGCCGCACCTATAGCTAGAGGTACTATAGCATTGGTATCTTCAATATATTCTTCAATGTCGGCAAACGGATTCTCTTCCTGCTCCACATCCACCTCATCTATATGTTCCGCCATATCTTCCTGCCTACAACCACCAAAACAAACAACGTGCAATCAAGTGGAATTAGACTTATAGTAAAGTATACACTAATCAGATATTTCAGAACCGTATTCCCCGGCAACGGCGCCAAAATTTGATTCGCTCAAATTACACCTTAACAATAGTGTAAGCGATCGATGTCAAATATATTAACCCAACGAGGTTGGGGTCGAATCCCACAGGGAATAGGCGTGAAACAATTATCCAATTAATGCAATACTTTACTTAGTCATAATTCTATCAAGTAGCCAAATAGAATAAATTGATGTTGAATATGTAAAGAAAAGTAAACTAAGAACTGCAGTTTGAGAATAATTTGAATGTAAAAAAATATGAATTTAAGATACTAAGGTTGTGTTCCCCCTAACGTAGTAGAATGTTCTTGATATTGATATTGAAGTCCGTTCTTGATATGAAATTGGTTCTTATTAACGTATTATCCAATATTTCCCAACACTTGGATAATGTATCCTCTTATGATTCTCCAGAATACTAAAGAGTCAAAATTAAGAACACCCAATCATTCGCCAAATTAAAATCTACTTATTCCTAAGTGATTTCGTTAAACAAGGTTTAAAGCCTTGAATTATTGTTATTTATCTCTACCAAACTCTATCTCACTTTTCCAAGATACAATAGCGTGAATTGGCATTCGTTAATATTTGCAACCACTAACGATTACTTTAAGAACAAGAAATAAAGAAATATCAAGCTTCTTTCGAAAATGGAATCAATATCAAACTCTCAATAACATTCTACCCATCGAGGGTTCACAACCTCAGTATTAGAGTTTAGCTACACATATTGAAAACTGAAGAACAAGAAACAATAATTGAATTCATCTTACAAAAATATAGAATTCTCAGTTTTGATAACCCAAAAACTTCTCTCAATTTGAAAATAATCAAAAGCTGTACTTTTCACTCTGAAATCTAACAAGTCTCCCTTCACACAACCCTAGAAAAGCTATTTATAGAAGCCCAAAATCCAAGGCGAGTAGCAGTCAAGTTTGACCTAGTTGCACGTATGCGGATTGCATTCCTGTCGCAGAACAGGAATGCGGTTCGCAAATCTTCATGTTCCATCGCAGATCACACCAGTCAGCTTCCCTCTCGTCGCATCTGAAATTGTGGTTCGCATATTGACTTTGCGATCGCAGAATGCGATCGCAATCTTCACTCTATTTTTCACCCAGACTCTGTTCGTGTTTGCGATGGGAATGCGGTTTGCATTTTTGTTTTCCGGTCACATTTGCGACCGCATTCTCAACTTGAAAGTTGGCTTAAAGTTCTGTCTGCATCTGCGATCTTCTTGCGAATTATGCGACTCGCATAGCTGTTTTGCGATCACAGAATTGAACCTGCGATACTCCTGACCTCTTTTCTTGCCTTTGGCTGGATTTTAGGACTTCTTTTCATGCTTCTGGATCTCTTCACTCAATACACTGAAATTACACTAAAATTACGTAAGTATCGTGACAATTAACAAGTAGAACAAGTTAAACTCTAAACAAATAGTATCAAAATGTGCCGAAATTACCCGGCACATCAGCAAACTATTTGGGTGTTGGCACGAGGATTTTTTCCGGTGCAATTGTGATTGATATTGTTATTATTATCGGGTGGGGAGCGTTAAGGGTGGATATTATTATTATGTCGGTGGAGAGATAAGGATGGATAATGTTATTGTGTCGGGTGCGGAGTGATAACGGGGGATATTTTTATTGTGAAAAAAATATGGGTACGAGGGGTCATATTTTTGTGTTTCTATTTGATGACTTGTTGTCAAAACTGGACCTTTACCTGCGTTGAGTTGTTATCACGTGTTCTACAGAGTGTAACAACCCGACCGATCGTTTTGAATATTTGAGCAGTATTCCCTTTTTAAAGATTCCCGTATATGCATTTGTTTTTCTATGACTTGCAGGGGATGGATGGTTTCGTTCCTGGGAGGTTTTGGATTGATTTGGAACAATCGGCACTTAGTTTGGAAGATTAAGTTGAAAATGTTGAATGATGTTTAACTTTTGTGATAATAATCCCCGAACAGCATTTTGATGGTGCCAATAGGTTCGTCCGGTGATTTTTGACTTAGGCGTATGCTCGTAATTGGATTCGGAGGTTCCTAGGTTGAATTGGATCCTTTTGCTGAAAGCTGGCAATTTGAAGGTTTAAAAATTTCTTAAGTTTGACCATAGGTTGACTTTTTGGCTATTGGGTTCGGATTTTGGTTTCGGAACTTGGATTAGGTCCGTTTGTCATTTGGAACTTGTATGCAAAATTTGGTGTCATCCCGAGTTGGTTTGGTGGGTATCAGACGCGTGGTTGTGATTTTAGCGATTCTTGAATTTCATTGTAAATTCTAGGTTTTTTGGTGTCTGATTTGTGTTTCTGGATGTTATCTTGATGTTTTGAGATTGCGAGCGAGTTCGTATGATGTTTTTAGAATTTTGTGGATGTTTGGTGTGGAGCCCTGGGGCTCGGGTGAGTTTCAGACGTGTTTCCTAGTGTTTTGAGTGAGTTTCAGATTGCTCGTGTTAGGTTGATGTTGCAGGTCTCGTAAATGGGAGATCCTGTTCGCATTTGTAGACCTCGCACTTGCGAGGAGGGTGTCTCATTTGCGAGGTGGCTGGCGGATTGAATGTTGCCATTTGCAAACTTTAGGATTATATTTGGGATGGGAATCTTGGCAGGGGGTGACCGCAATTGCTACCAAGAGGTCGCTTTTGCGGACGGTCTATCTTTGCATTTGCAAAATGTTTGTCGCTTTTGCGACATTCTCAGGGCTGCTCATGCGGCACTTTTGGGATTCCTTTTCCGCATTTGCGAACCCCAGGTTGCATTTGCGACATCCGCAACTGAACAAAAGGATGGGATTTCGGGACTTTATCTCATTTTATCACATTTTAGAGCCCTAGACTCGGCGGGAGGCGATTTTAGGAGGAAATTTTCATACAAAGCTATTGGGTAAGTGATTTTGACTCAATTTTGAATATATAACATGATCGTTTATGAAAACATTTAAATCATGAGATTTGAAGTGAAATTTTGGTGATTTTTTACTATGTTTTGAAAAATGAAAATTTCAGATTTGAGAGTCGAATTGAACTCGAATTTGAAAACCTAACACATATATGGACTCTTGTGGTTATGGGTAGTTGAGATCTACCCTTCGACTCGGGTTTTGACCCAGCGTCTAGAGGTTGATTTTTTTTTTTTGTGAAATTGTGTAAATATCTTAACTTTATTAATCGAAATTAATTTCTATTGTATTATTTGATATTATTAAGTTGTTTTTTGTTATATTTGAGTCGAGCGGAGGTGAATTTTAATGGAAAGCGTTTCTAGTGAATTGAATTGGCTAATTGAGGTAAGTATCTCGCCTAAATTTGTGTGGGGAATTAGCTCTTAGGATTTGGTCTAATTTGCATTATTTGTACTGTGTGAAACAATGTATACATAAGGTGACGAGTGTGTACATGGGCGTATATGTTGTAATTGACCGAATTAGACCTTAGGATATTAATATGTCTTGACTTGGAGTTGTTTGTTATATGAAGCATGTTTTATTGTTGTTCACTCCTCTCACCCTTGTGTTATGGTTGTCATTTTTGTACATATTGTTGTTAAGCCATGGGCCATATTGTTGTGTCTTTGGTATTGTTGTTTGGGCGATGTTGTGACATATGTGCACATGTGGTGCGGGTTGATTTTTGTGTTATGAATGAGATGCGCATGCGGAGACATATAATGGTGGTGTTATTGATGCTCATGCGGCGAGACAAGGGTTTTATGCGCGTGTTGTGAGTAAGGGGAAATACTTCATTGTGAGGCCCACGTGGTGAGATAAGGGGGCTTATGTGCGTGAAGCTATATAGGGGAAATGTTTCAATTTGAAGCTCACGCGGCTTCATAAGGGTGATTTGTGATTATGCTATGTGGTACTTCGGGGTGATTCTTGTTGTTATTCTTGTGTTGGAAGGGGTTGATGATTTGAACGTCATTATTTTCCTTAAATGATATTCACTTTATATTTTACGAGTTTTGCTTGATTTGTCGTGTTATCACATGTCTACCTTTTGTTTCAAGTTATTTGGTTATGCTTTCCATTGTTAGTTTTGTATTGATATTCTATACAGGTTTTGTCTAGTGAGTGTCTTGACTTGAATCTCGTTAGTACTCATCGAGGTTAGTCTTGATACATACTGGGTACTGAGTGTACTCATACTATGCTTCTACATATATTTGTGCAGATCCAGGTACCTCAGAGTGTGATGGTTGTGAGTGAGCTAATTCCGAGTTGTTGTGGAGACTTCAAGGTATACTTTTTGTTTCGCTCGGAGGCCTCATCTTCTATTGTTTCCGTACCACTATTTATTGCATCCCAAATAGCGCTGTATTTTGAGACTCATTATGTACTTCTTGTAGAGCTTATGACTACGTATTACCGAGTTATGGAATTGTGATTATTGTATTACCATATTTGGCTATAATTTGGGACATTTTCTCAGCTTTATTAAATATTAAGTTGTTATATTCTATCTGATATTGTTGTGAGATAGGCTTACCTAGTCTTAAAGACTAGGTGCCATCACGATCCTTAAGAGAGGATTTGGGGTTGTGACAAGTTGGTATTAGAGCTCTAGGTTCATAGGTTCTGCAAGTCATTAGCAAGTTTAGTAGAGTCTTAGGAGCTCAGACTTCTACCGACCGTACTCTAGAGTAGTGAGCTTTTGTTGATCAGACTTCGGGTGTTATGCTAGTGCAGCCCGTGATTGCGGTTCATCCCGAGGGCAGGCTAGTGCAACAGAGGAGGAGCAGAAGAGGTTAGAGAGGTTCAAAGTAGTATTTTCCTCCTACTTTTAGTGGTGTAGCTTTTGAGGATTCACATGGTTTTCTAGACCAATGTCACAGTATTCTGTGCACTATGGGCATAGTGGAGTTAAGAGGGATCGACCTTTTCAGTTGACGAGGCCGGCATATAGATGGTGGAAGGCTTATGAGGAGAGTAGGCCAGCAGGTGCAGTGCCACATACCTTGGCTCAGTTCACTGATCTATTTTTTAGGGAGTTCGTCCCATAGACCCTTAGGGATGCATTGCGCAGTGAGTTCAAGCAATTGCGCTAGGGACTATGACTGTGTCCGAGTATGCTATGAGGTTTAGTGAGTTATCTCATCATGAACCTGCTTTGGTTTCCACTATTAGAGAGAGTTCATAGATTTATTGAAGGACTCGGCTATGGCCTCAGCTCTGGGAAGGCATGGAGTTGGTGAATGATACTCTATTTCATCATGGTAGAGGCTTTATTAGTCAACCAGTTCAGCCGGCACTTCAGGTTACTCGCAGTGCTCCAAGGACCTCAAAGTACTCAATTTGGACAACCATTGTCTAGTGAACCTACAACTGTTATTCTAGCCGTCCAGGCCAGACTCAGTACCCGTAGCCACGCCCTCAGAGAGGTTTTTTCGAGTGTAGTGATACTAGGAACATGGTGAGGGATGGTCCTAGGGTTCAGAGGGGTGGACCCTCATAGGGTACTCAAGCTATGGTTTCTGCTCTAGTTGCTATCCACCTACACAGCCAACTAGGGATGGAGGACAGGCGGAGTAGAGGGCGTCCTAGCAGGGGAGGCTAGGCCCGTTGTTATGCTTTTCCGGGTAGGACTAGGGATGTTGCATCAGATGCTGTCATCATATGTATTATTTCGATCTATCATAAATATGAATCAATTTTATTTGATCTAGGTTCCACTTATTCATATTTGTCATCCTATTTTGTTTCATATTCGGATATGTCTTGTGATTCTTTAAGTACCCCTGTTTATGCGTCTACGCCTGCTGTGGATTCTATTATGGTAGACCTTGTCAATTGATCGTTTTGGTCACTATCGGGGGTTATGAGACTAGGGTTGACCTTCTGTTACTCAATATGGTGAATTTTGATGTTACTTTGGCATGGATTAGTTTTCACCATATCATGCTATTCTTATTATCATGCTAAGACTGTAACACTAGCTATGCTGGGGTTACCAAGGTTGGAGTGCAGAGGTTCATTAGGTTATGTTCCTAATGGGGTGGTGTCTTTTCTGAAGCCACAACAGATGGTTGAGAAGGGATGCTTAGCAGATTTAGCCTTTGTGAGGGATATTAGGGCTGATACTTCTACCGTTGAGTCAGTTTCAGTAGTGGGAGAGTTTCTAGATGTGTTTCCAGCAGACCTACCGGGCATGCCACCAGATAGGGAGGGAAATTGATTTTGGTATCGACTTGGTGCCAGGCATTCAACCTATCTCTATTCCACCATATCACATGGAACCAATGGAGTTGAAGGAATAAAAGGAACAACTTCAGGAGTTTCTTGATAACGGTTTCATCAGACCGAGTGTCTCACTTTGGTCCAGTTCTATTTGTGAAAAAGAAAGACAGCTCTATGAGGATGTGCATTGACTACTGGTAGTTGAAAAATTTTACTATTCAGGAACAAGTACTCACTGCCGCATATTGTTGATTTGTTTGATCAGCTTCAGGGCGCTAGGGTATTCTCAAAGACTGACTTGTGATAGGGGTACCATCAGTTGAAGATTCTGGCTTCAGATATTTCGAAGACGGCCTTTAAGACCCGCTATGGCCACTATGAATTTGTGATGATGTCATTTGGGCTAACCAATGCCCAACAGCCTTTATGCACTTGACGAACAACATATTTTAGCCATATCTTGATTCCTTAGTCATCGTGATCATTGATGATATACTGGTTCATTCTCGCAGCCGGGAGGATCACGAGCAGCACTTCTAGAACCATGCTCCAGACTTTGAGGGAGAAGAAGATATATGCTAAATTCTCCAAGTGCAAGTTTTGGCTTGATTCAGTGGCATTATTAGGCCAAGTGGTGTCCAGTAAGGGGATTAAGGTGGATCCAAAACAGGTTAAGGCAATTCAGAGTTGGCCAAGGCCTTCTACCACTACTGAGACTCGGAGTTTTCTTGGCTTGGCTGGGTATTATCTCTCTTTCGTGGAGGGTATTTCATCCATCACAGCTCCTTTGACTTGATTAACTCAGAAGGGTGCCTCATTCAAGTGGTCTGACGAGTTTGAAGAGAGCTTTCAGAATCTCAAGACTGGCTTGACTACAGCTCCAGTTCTGGTTTTGCCTTCAGCATCGGGTTCTTATACAATTTATTGTGATGCTTCAAAAATTAGCATTGGATGTGAATTGATGCAAGAAGGTGGAGTGATTGCTTATGCTTCGCATCAGCTGAAGCCTAATGAGAAGAACTACCCAATGCACGATTTGAAGTTGGCAGCCATTGTTCACACGCTTAAGATTTGGTGGCACTATCTCCATGGCATGTCTTGTGAGGTGTTCAAGGATCACAGAACGATCTGAACTTGCGGCAACAAAGGTGGTTAGGGCTACTAAACGACTATGATATCACCATTCTTTACCATCCCGAGAAGGCCAATTGGTGGCTGACGCTTTGCGTAGGAAAGCTGAGAGCATGGGTAATCTTTCTTTTATTCCAGTTGGGGAGAGATCGTTAGCTTTGGATGTTCAGGCTTCAGCCAATAGGTTCATGCGGTTGGATGTTTCGGAGCCTAGCCGGGTTCTTGCTTGCATGGTTTCATGGTCATCTTTGTTGGAGCGCATCAATGCATGTCAGTATAATGATCCCCACTTGTTTGTCCTTAATAACATGATGTAGCACCGCGATGCCAAGGAGGTGACAATTGGTGATGATGGGGTATTGAGGCTTCAGGGCTAGATTTGTGTGCCCAATGTTGATGGGTTATGGGAGCTGATTCTTGTGGTGGCACATATCTCGCGGTATTTCATTCATACGGGTGCCGCGAAGATGTACCATGATTTGAAGCAGCACTACTGGTGAAGAAGAATAAAGAAAGATGTTGTAGAGTATGTGGCTCGATGTTTTAACTGTTAGTAGGTTAAGTACGAGCATTAAAGACCGAGTGGTTTGCTTTAGAGGCTTGACATTCCGCAGGAAGTAGGAGTGCATTTCTATGGATTTTGTAGTTGGACTTCCACAGACCTTGAGGAGATTCGGCGTTGTGTGGGTCATTATGGATAGACTGACCAAGTCAGCACACTGCATTCCAGTCATGACTACCTATTCCTCAGAGCAACTAGCTCGGATCTATCTTCGTGATCGAGGCACATAGTTCACATTGCATTTTTGGAGAGCCAAGTAGAGTAATTTGGGCACACATGTCGAACTGAGTATGGCATTTCATCCACAGACAAACAGGCAGTCCGAGTGCACTATTCAGGTTTTGGAGGGCATGTTCCATGTCTGTGTTATTGATTTTGGTGGTTGATGGGATTAGTTTCTACCGCTAGCAGAATTCGCCTACAACAATAGCTATCAATCGAGTATCGAGATGGCTCCATACTAGGCCATATATGGGAGGCAATGTCATTCTCCGGTTGGTTGGTTTGAGTCCGGGGAGGCTAAGCTTTGGGCACTGATATGGTTCGAGATGCCTTGGAGAAGGTGCAGTTGATTCAGGATAGGCTTCGCACAATGCAGTCACGGCAAAATTTTATGCTAATCGGAGGGCTCGTTATGTGGCCTTCATGGTGGGTGAGAGGGTCCTACTTAGAGTTCGCCCATGAAGAGTGTGATGAGGTGCGGGAAGAAGGGAAGTTGAGCCCTTGGTATATTAGTCCTTTTGAGATTCTTGAGAGAGTTGGTGAGGTGGCCTACAGACTTGCATTGTCACCCAGCTTATCGGGAGTTCACCCGGTGTTCCATGTTTCCATGCTTCAGAAGTACTATGGTGATCCATCGCATGTTTAGATTTTATCTCGGTATAACTCGACAAGGATTTGACTTATGTTGAGGAGTCGATGGCCATTTTGGACAGGTAGGTCTGAAAGTTTAGGTCGAAGAACTTTTCATCGGTTGAGGTTCATTGAAAAGAGGAAAACCAGTGGATGAGGCGACTTGGGAGACCGAGCATGACATGCGGAGTCGATATCCTCCCCTTTTTGGCACTTTAGGTATGTCTCTATACTAGTTCGAGGACGAACGTTTGTTTAATAGCGGATAAATGTAACGACCTGATCGATCATTTTTTGTATTTGAGTGTCGTTGCCTCTTTTTAATGCTTCTCATATGTGCACTTTTGTTTTCATGACTTGAGGGGATTGTTGGTTCATTCCGGGGAGGTTTTGGATTTATTTGGAACAATTGGTGCTTAGTTTGGGAGCTTAAGTTGGAAATATTGATCGAGGTTTGAATTTTTGAAAAGGACCCCAAAACACTATTTTGATGGTTCTAATAGGTTAGTATGGGGATTTTGGACTTAGCCGTATGCCCAGAATTGGATTTGAAGGTTCCTAAGTTAAATTGGCTCTTTTTGCCAAAAGCTGGCAATTTGAAGGTTTAGAAATTTCCTAAGTTTGATCATAGGTTGA
Organism: Nicotiana obtusifolia; assembly: GCA_002018475.1. Lineage (NCBI taxonomy): Eukaryota > Viridiplantae > Streptophyta > Magnoliopsida > Solanales > Solanaceae > Nicotiana > Nicotiana obtusifolia. The sequence goes on along the minus strand of MCJB01025457.1, from coordinate 222,518 downwards.
ATTTTTGACTATAGGGTTCGGATTTTGGTTTCGAGACGTGGATTAGGTCGGTTTTGTCATTTGGAGCTTGTATGCAATGTTTGGTGTCATCCCGAGTTGGTTTGGTGGGAATCGGACGCTTATTTATGATTTTATCGATTCTTAAGTTTTATTGTGAATTCTAGGTGTTTTGGTGTCTGATTCGTGGTTCCGGATATTATCTTGGTGTTTTGAGCTCACGAGCTAGTTCGTATGAGTTTCAGACAAGTTTTAGAGTGTTTTGAGTGAGTTGCAAATTGCTGGTGCTGGGCGGATTCTGTAGGTCCCTAAAATGCCAGATCCTGTTGGCATTTGCAGATCTCGCATTTGCAATGAGGGTGTTGCATTTTCGAGGTGGGCTGGGCGCTGGAATATTCACTTTTGCGAACTTTAGGATCGCATTTGCAATGAGCATCTCGGCAGGGGGTACCGCAATTGCGATCAAGAGGTCGCTTTTTGCGGAGGGTTTGTCTTCACATTTGCGAAGAGTTTGTCTCTTTAGCGACAGTCTCAGGGATGCTCAGGCATCGCTTTTGCGATGCATTTTCTGCATTTCCCCATGTCGCATTTGCGACATCCGCAGCTAAACAAAAGGATGGGATTTCGGGACATTGTCTCATTTTATCACATTTGGAGCACTAGACTCGATGGAAGGCAATTTAGGAGGAGATTTTCATACAAAGCTATTGGGTAAGTTATTTTGAATCAATTTTGATTATATAACATGATTGCTTATGAATTTTAGCATCTAAATCATGAGATTTGAATAGAAATATTGGGGATTTTTACTATGTTTTGAAAAATGAAATTTTGAGATTTGAGAGATGAATTGAACTCGGATTTGAAAACCAAACAAATATATGGACTCATGGGTTATGGGTAGTCGAGATCTACCCTTTGACTCGGGTTTGACCTGGCGGTCCTGGGGTTGACTTTTGTTGACATTTGGGGAATTTTGTAAAGATCTTAACTTTATTAATCGAATTTTGTTTTTCTTACATTGTTTATAAGTCGTTTTTCGTTAGATTTAAGCCGAGCAGGGGTGAATTTTAAAGGAAAAATGTTTTTAGAGGGAATTCGCCTAGTTGAGGTAAGTTTCTTTGCCTAAGTTTGTGTGGGGGAATTACCCCTTAGGATTTGGTCTAATTTGCATTATTTGTACTATGTGAAATGACATGTACATAAGGTGACGAGTGTGTATACGGGCGCATGTGTAGTAATTAACTGGATTAGACCTTAGGCTATTCATATGCCTTGACTTGGAGTCGTCTGTTATATGAAGCACGTTTTACTATTATTCATTCCTCGCACCCTTGTGTTATGGTTGTGATTCTTGTGCATATTATTATTGAGTCCTGGGCTATATATTGTTGTGGCTTTGGTATTGTTATTTGGGCGATGTTGTGGGATATGTGCACGTGTGATGCGGGTTGGTTGTTGTGTTGTGAATGAGATGCGCATGTAGCAACATAAGGGTGGTGTTATTGATGCACATGCGGCGAGATAAGGGGGTTTAGGCGCGTATTGCAAGTAAGGGGAAATACTTCATTGTGATTTGCACACGGCGAGATAAGGGGGATTATGCGCGTGAAGCTATATAGGGGAAATGTTTCAATGTGAAGCTCACGCAGCGTCATATGGGTTGTTTGTGATTATGCCATGTGGTACTGAGAGGCGATTCTTGTTGTTATTCTTGTGTTGGAACAGGTTGATGAATTGAACATGTCATTATTTTCCTTAAATGATTTCACTTTGTATTATATGAGTTTTGATTAATTTGACGTGTTATCACATGTCTACCCTCTGTTGCTATTTATTTGGTTATTCTTTCCGTTGTTAGTTTTAAATTGATATTTTGCACAGGGAGTATCTTGACTTGAATCTCATCACTACTCCACTGAGGCTAGTCTTGATACATATTGGGTACCGATTGTGGTGTACTTATACTATCCTTCTAAACATTCTTGTGCAGATACAGGTACCTTAGAGTGTGCTGGTTGTTAGTGAGCTGATTCTGAGTTGCTGTGGAGACTTCAAGGCATACCTGTTGTTCCGCTCGCAGTCCTCGAGGTAACCTTCTATTGTTGCCTTACTACTGTTTATTGTATCCCAAACAGTGCCACATTTTGAGACTCCTTATATACTTCTTGTAGAGCTTATGACTCCGTATTACTGGGTTTCGGGATTGTGATTATTGTATTATCATATTGGCTATGGTTTGGGCCATTTTCTTAGCTTTATTTAATATTAAGTTGTTATATTCTGTCTGATGTTGTTGTGTGATTGGCTTACCTAAAGACTAGGTGCCATCACGATCCTTATGCTAGGATTTTGTGTCGTGACACAGAGATTGTATATATTGTTTTCCGTTATATATTTTTGTTGCAGTTATTGATATATTGCACAGATTATTTGACTAGTGAGTATCCTAAGACTTGAACCTTGTCACTACTTCACTGAGGTTAATCTTGATACTTACAGGGTATCGATTGTGTAGTACTCATACTACACTTCTGCATATTTTTATGCAGATCCAGGTATTAGAGGCAGCAGACCTAGGGAGTGAGAGCCTACGGTGAACACGAGGATTCAAGCTAGAGCTGCATGACCGTTGCAGTCCCTTGGAGTCCCATCCTTATATTGATACTATTATTTTCTCATATTCGAATAATATTGTATTTTGAAACATCCTTATGTATTCAGTTAGAGCTCATGACATTGTACTATTATGACGATCCGATAGGTCATTTTGGGTACTAGCTCTTTCTTATGCGTTCCGAGACCTCTTATACCCTTATTTGATGATACATGATTTGTGCGCGTGGTCTATGTCATTTTTCGAAAAGTTTACATTTGAAATTTTAAGGAAAATGTGATTTTTGACTTAAAACGAGGCTAGAGTTGACCACGATTAGTGTTTTGTAAACAACCTCGGATTGGTGTTTAACGATTTCGGTAGGTTCGTATGATAGTTTTGGAATTGTATGAATATTTGATTGGGATCCCGGATGACCCAAGGGCGTTTTGGCGCATGTTATGAAAATTGATAAAAGTTGAGTTTCAAGGTGAAAATCTTGAGTTTTGATGATCGATTTTTATATTGTTGTTATTTCGATGATTTGAGGTGGAGAGAGAGTTTGTATGATGTTATTATACTTGTGTTTACGTTCAGATAGGAGCCCTAGTGGCTTGGGTGAGTTCTGGATGTGTTTTAGTTAATTTTGGAACTGCTGAAGCATGGTTGCTACTAGCGTGAAGTTGTAGGTCTCACATTTGCGAGGACCTGATCGCGATTGCGAGCCTTGTATTTGCACTGTCAGGCTCGCAAATGCAAAGTGGGAACTAGTGTTGGGTCTTCGCTTTTGCGAAGAACTGATCACATTTGCGACCTTTGTGTCGCTTTTGCAATGGCTGGAAATTTGGGACAGCTTCACATTTGTGAAGCTTGCACCGCATTTGCGATGGTTGGGGGCTTCGCAAATGCGAGGTTTATGTTGCATTTGTGACTTCTGTGCGGCTAGGACACTGATCGCATTTGCGATCAGTGGTTCTGCGCACATCGCAATTGCGAACGAGAGTTCATAATTGCGACATCTGCAGCTGGGTAAAAATGGGGAATTTGGGGACTTAGCTCATTTTACACCTCTTCTCAATCCTAGACTCCATAAAGGCGATTTCTTGAGAGCATTTTCTTCCCATATTCATAGGTAAGCTACTTTAGTTTGTTTTCCATCAATTCCCACTATGTTTTCATGAATTTAATCATCAAATATAAGAACTTCAAAGTAGAAATTAGGGGTTTTGGGTAGAATCTAGGAAATTTGTAAAACTAAGATTTAGACCTCAAATTGAGGTCGGATTTCGAAACAAATCACATACTCCGGCTCAGGGGTGAATGGGTAATCAGAATTTTGTTTGAATATCAGATTTCGACCACGTGGGCCCTGGTTGACCTTTTTATTTATGATAAAATCGAACATTTTTCATCCGTGGGTAGTTTTTGAATTGTATGAAAGATATTTGGCTATTCGGGATGTTTGGAGGCTTATTGTAGGGAGAAAAGCCATGGTTGATTGTTGAGTTGTTTCCAAAAGAGGTAAGTGTCGTGGTTAACCTTGACTTGAGGGAATTAGGACTTTATTGGTCTATTTGCTACTTGATTTATATGTGGCGACGGTGTATATGCAAGGTGACGAGTGTATATTCGTTGTCATAGGATCAAGCATTCGGGGTGGGCTATTATCATCATGCCATCATTCATTCCATGCTATGTCTTGTTACATGCTTTAATTGCTACATGTTTTTACTTGATATAAGCCTTTACTTGTTACATGACATTAATTGTTACATGTTTCCATTTATTCCTTCCTTGAACATTATCTGCATTTACCTGTTATATGCCCTCAGCTGTGTTAAATGAATGTCTTTATTGTTTCATATTTTTCCTTGCCTTTAGTTGTTACTTGTTGCACATTATTATGTTATATTCGATTTGTGTGAGCCCTTGGTTGGTCGTGCGTTAATGACTTGTTGAGGTTCGTGTTGTCTTACGATGTAAGGATACTTTATGAATTTGAATTGTTGGTTGTTCTCTATTTGTACTCGTATTTCCTTGGTAATTATACGTTTAGGTTCCTTTTTTATGTTATTAATTTGGAGTTCTTTACATTGATTTGCTAATGTTGATCAAATGATTATGGGGACGGGTTTCCCGTTGCAACTGTATGGAAATGAAATGATATTTGGATCAGATTGCTCGCCGTAACAGATATTGAAATGATACTGGGAACGGGTTGCACGCCGTAACAGAATAAAAATAAAATAATATTAGGATTGGGTTTCCAGCCGCAACAGATGTTGATTTGGGATTATAATCGTGTTGCGTGCCGTAATGATAAATGATGTGTTGTAACTGTTTATAGTTGTGGTGTTCTATTTTTCTATACTGTGATATGAAGTTAAGAGATGATGTTATTCTGGGGCCCTATGTTAGTTGACCTCATGGTCCCATTCTTATAAGTTTATCCATTTTCTCTATATCTCTATTGTTTTCTATTTATTACTCATACAGGTTTATAGTGAGTGTCCTATCATAGTCTTGTGTCTACTTTGTCGAGGTTAAGCTCGGAATTTATGGAGTACATGGGGTCGATTGTATTCATACCATACTTCTGCACTTCTTCTTCGAATCCCGGTGTTGGTTCTAGCGGCACATAGTGGAGATTGCTATGACCTTATCTATCCAGGAGACTTGAGGTAGAGCTGCACAACGTTCACACTCCCTGAAGTCCCCTTCCTACCTCGTTCACTGTTTATTTCATTTTGGACAGTTGTATTTTATTTTGGACTTTATTTATTGCATTCTAGTCGCTCATGTACTTGTGACTACGGCTTCTAGGATTATCATAGACATTGTTACTTATGGATTCATTATATGTATTTTAGTGTATTTCAGTCTTTAATTCTTAATATTTTTCTTTTAGCTTGTTAATTTGGTTAATTCTTTAGCTAATGTTGGAGGTGCCATCACGGCCCTGTGGTTGAAATTTTGGGTCCTGATAAGTTGGTATCAGAGCACTAGGTTGCCTAGGCCTCATGGGTCATGAACAAGCTTAGTAGAGTCTTGAGGATGACGTATGTACTTATCTTCTAAAGGCTATAAGGCTTTAGGAAATTTCTCTTTCGTTCTTTCTCTGTTGTGTGACTTTGTTCTATCGTTGAGTTTGAATCATTCTTCTCTTAATCTTTTGCAGATGGTGAGGAAACGTATGACATCCACAACAGATCAGGAGCCGAAGCTCCAGGTTGCAGCCACTACCAGGGGTAGGGGTCGGGGCCGAGGTAGAGCCAGAGGCAGAGGCAGATCTCAAGCTAGAGCACAAGCAGCACCACTTGTTGTCGAGCCTCAAATCAAGCAGGATGACGAGATCCCTATTCAGACTGCACCAGTTAGACCAGCTCAGGTTCCACAGGAGTTCATTGCTACCCTAGTTCTTCAGAACGCCCATATCCGCTTGGTTTGTCTTATGGAGAGTGTGGCCCAGGCCGGTGTGTTCCTTGTGGCACCATTTGTCTTTCAAGCTGGGGGAGGAGCCCAAACTCCTACTACCCACACTCCAGAGCAGATGGCTCACGGGTATCAGACCTAGCAGTTCTACCAGTTGTGGCAGCTCAGCCTGCTATTGCTACACAACCTGGGGAGAGGCTTGCAATGTTAGTTGAGGGGCTGCAAAGGTTGGACGAGTTCACCAAGTTGTTTCGCCCTCAATTCAGTGGTTCACCTTTTAAGGACACCCAAGATTTTTTAGACTGTTGCCATGAGTTATTACGCAATATAGGTATAGTAGAGTCCGACAGAGTTGATTGCATAGTGTTTCAAATGATTAGTTATGCCAAGAGGTAGTGGAAGGTGTATGTTGGGTAGGCCATCAGGTTCACCTCCTCTCACTTGGGCTCAACTCTTATAGTTTTTCTTAGAGAAGATCATTCACTTCACTTAGAGAGTGGACTTCCACAGTTAGTTTGTAGGGTAGCATGACCGTTACCCAGTATGAGATCAGATTTGTGGATTTATCAAGCCATGCAGCTATCTTGATCCCTACAGAGAAGAGAGGGTGAGGAGATTCATAGATGGCCTTACTTATGGAATTAGGCTACATATGTCTAGAGAAATCGAGGATGATATTTCTTTTACTCGAGTTGTGGAGATTTCTAGGTGTATTGAGAGGATTCGTGGCCAGAGTAGAGAGGCGACATCTAAGAAGAGGCCTCGTCATTGTGGTGGTTTTAGTAGTGCCTCGTCTAGAGGTAGAGGTTCATTTGGTAGAGGCTATCCTATCAAGCCAGTACAGTCAGCTCTTCAGGTTACCCATAGTGCTTCAAGAAGCCACAGTGCTTATGGATCTCGTCCTAGCAGCCAGTATTCAGTGCACCTTCAACTCCTATTAGTGCACCACCGCTACAGAGTAACTACAGTGGTCATTCGGGTCATCGGGGACAATCTTAGACTCAGCAGTTACACCAGCTGAGGGGTCGCTTTTAGTGCGGAGATGCATGTCATATCAGGAGGTATTGTCCTAGATTGAGGAGCAGCATGCCACAAAGGTGGAGTCAAATTGCCACGGATCCATCACCAGTTGCTCCACCACCCACTCCGCCAACTTGAGGGGGGGGACATGCAGCCCAAGGTGGAGGTTAGACAGTTAGAAGCGAAGGTCAGTCGGTGAGAGGCCATCCCAGAGGTGGAGGTCAAATTGGTGGGGCTTAGCACCGTTGTTACGCATTTCCAGCTAGACATGAGGCATAGTCGTACGATGCAGTTATCACAAGTATTATCTAAGTATGTCATAGATATTCTTCTATGCTATTTGATCCGGGTTCTACATATTCCTATGTGTCTTTATACCTTGCTTCCCATTTGAGTATGCCTCATGAGTCTCTTGATATCCCTGTTTCTGTGTCTACGCCGGTTGGAGATTCTATAATAGTTGATCAGGTGTATAGGTCTTTTGTTGTTACTTTTAATGGGTATGATACCATATATGATCGTCTATTGTTGGATATGGTGGATTTTTATGTTATTCTTGGTATGGATTGGTTATTCCTGTATCACGCTATCTTGGATTGTCATGTCAAGCCTGTGACTTTAGCCATGCCAGGGTTGCCTATGTTATAGTGGAGAGGGACCCACGGTCACTCCTCTAGTTGGGTGGTTTCATATGTGAAGGCTCGTGGTATTGTCGAGAAGGGGTGTGTGGCATATTTAGCTTATATCTGTGATTCTAGTGCGGAGGATCCTTCTAATGATTCGGTACCGATCGTAAGTGAGTTTCCTGAAGTGTTTCCTAAAGATTTGTCGGGAATGCCACCTAACAGAGATATCGACTTCTACACTGAATCTATGTACTGTGAATCGTAGCATGGAATCCAGCTCACCATAAAGTCCCATCGGCAGCTATTCGTACGCAACCAAATGACCACCAAATGAACCTGTTAGATCCTACACATTTAGTGCAAAAAGCATGAGTACGTAAATTAACACGTACCCAATAAGTATCTAGCCTAACCTCGAAGAGGTAGTGACGAGGGGTCGACATTGACATTTACTAGTGGTCTAGTAAATCAAATATAATAAAGTAGACAAGAATGAAACATGGTATGTAATCAATTAGTACTGTTTACCCTAAATTTCAGATAACAATTGAATTTATATGCGGTTTTAAGGATATGTGATTAAATTTGATACAAATAACGGATAATATAACGGAAATTAAAGTCAATAGATAAATGGAGAAGAGATGCAAACCACAAGCCTTGGATAATCCTGGCCTTGACTGATTCTTCCAAGATGAACAATAAATATAAATGGAACAAGATGAATAAAGTAATGTATAAAATAATAAAAGCTGTTTTCTTTTCTTTGTATTTATGATTTTCGTGAGATGCCTTTGGACAATTACATTGCCCCTTTATATAGTTGGGGGATAATCTTTTATACAAGGTAAGAATCTATTTACAAAGTAAAATATCCCTTGATTTGTTGGTTTAACGGTCTTATTGATTGATGCCAAGATTCTCGCCATGATACTTACCCATCCCGGATTTTCTGATCCTTTCGTCATTCAAATTTGATAACCTACCCTAGAATGTTTCCTGGAATTGAGCTCGGTAGACTCATTTCGGTCATCCTGGCTTCGTACTCCGATTCAACGTCATTTGGTCTCCACCCCGATTTATCGAGCCGTAATCATGATGGATACTAACTGTATAGAGTCGAGCCCAATTTGACTATATATGGTTAGTATCCATCACGATTACGGCTCGATAAATCGGGGTGGAGACCAAACGATGTAGAATCGGAGTATGAAGCCAGGATGACCGAAATGAGTCTACCGAACTCGATTCCAGGAAACATTTTAGGGCAGGTCATCAAATTTGAATGATGAAAAGACCGGAAAATGCGTGATGGGTAAGTATCATGGCGGGAATCTCGGCATCAATCAATAAGACCGTTAAACCAGCAAATCAAGGGATATTTTACTTTGTAAATAGATTCTTACCTTGCATAAAAGATTATCCCCCAACTATATAAAGGGGCAATGTAATTGTCCAAAGGCATCTCACGAAAATCATAAATACAAAGAAAAGAAAACAGCTTTTATTATTTTATACATTACTTTCATCTTGTTCCATTTATATTTATTGTTCATCTTGGAAGAATCAGTCAAGGCCAGGATTATCCAAGGCTTGTGGTTTGCATCTCTTCTCCATTTATCTATTGACTTTAATTTCTGTTATATTATCCGTTATTTGTATCAAATTTAATCACATATCCTTAAAACCGCATATAAATTCAATTGTTATCTGAAATTTAGGGTAAACGATTTGGCGCCGACCGTGGGGCTAAGGATAATAGTGAGTGTTTGATACAATTTTTTGTCATGCAAATTGTTTTACACTTGCTCTTCGAAGTATCTCTGATTTCAGGTTGCAATAGGGCTATGTCACATTCTCAATCTATGCCTTTGTACATCGATAATGAATTCGATCATCAAGGAGAAAACAACAACACAGCACCCGATGATGAAGTTTCGATCGACGCTAATTCACAGGTGGCAGTCGATGCAGATCAAACTACTGGCCCGTCAAATAGTGTTCGTAGGGAACCTCGGTCAATGACACAGAATCACCAAAACGACGAAAGGGACGGGATCAGCCTCAGGATGATCTTCGAAATGTTGCAAGCACAATAGGCAGCCATTGCTCAGTTACAAAATCGAAACCAAATATCGAACAAACTTGAGATTGGCCCTTCTCGGGGAACTGTTCCTAGGAATGAACCAGTGATGGGAGAGCCGAATGAAGGTGAATCGGGGACAAACTCCGGGATTATGAGGATGCTCGAAGAATTAACCAGATGAGTTGAATTCGGAGAGAAAAAGATCGAGGCAAATGACAAAAAGGTGGAGATGTACAACTCCAGGGTGGATCAAATCCCAGGAGCACCCCCGATATTAAAGGGCCTGGATTCTAAGAAATTTGTACAAAAACATTTCCCATCAAGCGCTGCTCCAAAACCAATACCCAAAAAATTCTGCATGCTGGAAATCCCCAAGTACAATGGAACGATCGATCCAAACGAGCATGTGACCACATACACATGTGCTATAAAAGGGAACAACTTGGAAGATGACGAGATCGAATCCGTTCTTTTGAAAAATTTCGGGGAACCTCGTCGAAGGGAGCCATGACATAGTATCATAACTTACCCCCTAATTCCATTGACTCCTTCGCTATGCTTGCAAATTCTTTTGTAAAAGCACACGTAGGCTCCATCAAGGTTGAAACGCGAAAGTCAGACCTATTGAAAGTCAGACAAAAGGATAACGAGATGCTCAGAGAATTCGTATCTCGTTTTCAGATGGAACGGATGAACCTGCCACCGGTCACTGACGATTGGGCTGTTCAGGCCTTCACCCAGGGGCTCAACGTTCGAAGCTCGACGGCTTCACAGCAACTCAAGCAAAACTTGATAGAATATCCTGCCGTCACATGGGCCGATGTACATAACCGATACAAATCAAAAATCAGAGTCGAGGATGATCAGCTTGGAGCCCCTTCGGAATCCATTTATCCCGTCAGAACTCATGATAGAGTTCGAAGGGAGATTTATCGTGAACCAAGATTGAATAGAGAACAGCATCAGCCATACCACGGGATAGAAAAATCACTACAGCAAGGCAAAACTCCCGAGACACGAAAGGAGAAATGATCAAGGTCAGAATAATAGAGGGCCCATAATTAAAGGCAACTTCGAGAGAACCACCGGTCATCAAGAGGCACCACGATTATCGGAGTACAATTTCAATGTTGATGTAGCCACTCTCGTATCAGCTATTGGTCGCATCAAAGATACTAAGTGGCCTCGACCGTTACAATCGGATTCAGCCCAAAAAGATCCTAATATGATATGCAGATATCACGGTACTCACGGTCATAAAACAGAAGATTGCCGACAATTGAGACAGGAGGTAGCAAGGTTGCTCGAAAACGGACATCTTCGAGAATTCTTGAGCGACCGAGCGAAGAAACATTTCGGAAATAGAAATAAACAGGCAAGCCAGGAAGAGCCACAACACACGATCAACATGATTATCGGCGGAGTAGATACCCCTCAAGGTCCGATGCTGAAATGCACCAAGATATCCATCACCAGGGAAAAGCACACTCAAGATTACGCGACGGAGGGGATCTTACATTTTAGCGAGGAAGATGCAGAAGGGATTATACAACCCCACAATGACGCGCTAGTACTATCTGTGCTTATACATAGAATTAGAGTAAAACGCGTATTGATCGACCCAGGTAGTTCGGCCAATATAATCCGATCATGGGTCGGAGAACAACTCGGCCTAACGAATCAAATTGTTCCTACAATTCGAGTACTCAATGGTTTCAATATGGCATGTGAAACCACCAAGGGTGAAATAATGTTACTGATAAACACTGCCAGAACCATTCGAGAAATGAAGTTTTGCGTGAAGAGGGGATATGAGGTACAACGTTGTATTCGAGAGACCATGGATCCACGACATGAGAGTCGTGCCTTCGACGCTGCACCAAGTGTTGAAATTCCCATAACCCGATGGAATTACAACGGTTTACGGGGAACAACCGGCTGCAAAAGAGATGTTCATGGTGGAAGAAATAACACCAGCACCAACAGTTCCTTTGCAAAGGGTCGAGAACAAGATAAAATAGCAATCACATACATCATCTTCGACAAACGTAGATAAACTAACATATGTCGAGGATGACGATTACGGAATCCCCAGATCTTTCATCAGCCCCGATGAGTCCGATTCCACCAAATCGACGATTGAGGAACTCGAGCAGGTCTCACTCCGAGAAGACCTACCCAAAGGAAAGGTATATCTGGGCTCGGGCCTAAGCTCCGAGCTCAGGACAAAATTTATCCAATTCCTTATAACTAAAGAAGATTGCTTCGCTTGTTCCCACCTTGATATAACAAGTATACCGCCGGAGATAACTACTCACAAGCTGAGTCTAGATCAGAAGTTCCGACTGGTCAAAGAAAAAAGGAGGCCTCAGTTCGAGATCAAACACGCATTCATCAAGGATGAGGTAACTAAACCTCTAAAGATAGGGTCTATTCGGGAGGTTAAATACCCGGAATGGTTAGCAAACATAATAGTAGTCCCTAAAAAAGGGAATAAATTAAGAATGCGTGTAGATTATAAGGATTTAAATAAGGCATGCCCAAAAGACTCTTTCCCTTTACCCAATATCGATCGCATGATCGATGCTACCGCTGGCCATGAGACCCTTAGTTTTCTCGATTCTTACTCTGGCTATAACCAAATACGAATGGACCCGGTTGATCAAGAAAAAACATCCTTCATCACTAAATATGGCATATACTGTTACAACATGATGCCATTTGGGTTAAAAAATGCAGGAGCCACTTACCAACGCCTAGTAAACTGAATGTTCGAAAAACAACTAGGAAAAATAATGGAAGTTTATATTGACGACATATTAGTTAAGTCCCTGCGAGCAGAGGACCATTTGAACCATTTGCAGGAAACATTCGACGTATTGAAGCAATACAACATAAAGTTGAACCCGGAAAAATGCGCGTTTGGTGTGGGTTCGGGCAAGTTCCTCGGTTTCATGGTCTCGAATCGTGGAATCGAGATAAACCCCGAAAAGATCAAGGCTATCGAGGATATCACAGTCGTAGATAATGTGAAGGTTGTACAAAAGCTGACAGGCCGAATAGCCGCTTTGGTACGATTTATTTCAAGATCGTCCGATAAAAGCCATCGATTTTTTGATCTGTTGAAAAAGAAGAACAACTTCTCATGGACACCGGAATGCCAACATGCTTTAAAAGAGCTCAAAAGGTATCTGTCTAGCCCGCCCTTGCTACATACACCGAAGATAGGTGAACAGCTGTACCTTTACCTTGCGGTCTCAGAGGTAGCGGTAAGTGGAGTTCTAGTTCGAGAAGAGCAAGGTATGCAATTTCCAATTTATTATGTTAGCAGGACCTTAGGCGAGGCCGAGACTAGGTACCCTCACTTGGAAAAACTGGCACTCGCTTTGTTGAGCGCCTCCAAAAAACTGAAGCCTTATTTCCAGTGTCATCCCATATGCGTTGTAACGACGTACCCGTTAAGAAACATAATGCATAAACCCGAGCTCTCTGGCCGATTGGCCAAATGGGCTATTGAAATAAGCGGGTGCGATATTAAATATTGACCCCGAACCGCCATCAAATCTCAGGTGTTGGTAGCTTTCGTTGCCGATTTTACACCATCCCTAATACTCGAGGTCGAAAGAGAGCTACTGGCCGGATCGGGGACTCCTTCGGGAGTATGGACCCTATTCACAGATGGTGCCTCGAACGAGAAGGGATCGGGGCTTGGCATCGTGTTAAAGCCCCCAACCGGTAACACAATTTGACAGTCTATCAAGACTATAAAGTTAACTAACAATGAGGCAGAATATGAGGCCATGATTGCAGGTTTAGAACTAGCTAAGAGCCTGGGAGCGGAAGTAATCGAAGCTAAGTGCGACTCCCTTCTTGTGGTGAATCAAGTCAATAGAACATTCGAGCTCAGAGAAGGACGGATGCAAAGATATTTAGACAAACTACAAGTTACGCTACATAGGTTCAAAGAATGGACCTTACAACACATACCTCGAAAGCAAAACAACGAGGCCGATGCCCTCGCCAGTTTGGGATCGTCGGTCGAAGATGATGAGATCGAATCCGAAAAGGTCGTACAGCTCATGAGGTCGGTAGTGGAAGAAGGCCACGCGAAAATCAATACGACGAGTCTAAACTGGGATTGGAGGAACAAATACATAGAATATCTCAGCTCTGGAAAGCTCCCCTCAGATCCAAAAGAATCAAGAGCCTTGCGTACAAAGCCGGCTCGATTCTGCTTGTCCAATGATGGAACTTTATTTAGAAGAACGTTCGACGGCCCCCTCGCGATATGTCTGGGATCGGGTGACACTTAATACATTTTAAGAGAAATCCACGAAGGCACTTGTGGGAATCACTCTGGTGCCGAACCCCTAATCCGAAAAATAATCAGAGCCGGTTATTATTGGGTCGACATGGAAAAGGACACGAAGGAATTCGTTCGAAAATGTAACGAATGTCAAAGGCATATCATGAAAATCATCAATACAAAGAAAAGAAAACAGCTTTTATTATTTTATACATTACTTTATTCATCTGGATTCATTTATATTAATTATTCATCTTGGAAGAATCAGTCAAGGCCAGAATTATCCAAGGCTTATGGTTTGCATCTCTTCTCCATTTATCTATTGACTTTAATTTCCGTTATATTATTCGTTATTTGTATCAAACTGAATCACATATCCTTAAAACCACATATAAATTCAATTGTTATCCGAAAATTAGGGTAAACAAGTACAGATATAGGCAAAAAATACAGTCTACAGCTGAACAATGAATACAAAGTCCTCAATTATCAAATACCTCCTCAAATAAAATACGTAATGGTCAATACCAAATCAACGGTCACATCTCAAGTTAGGAAACTCATGAGTATGTGGACTCCTTTCGCACGATTCTGCCGAGGCGAGTGGCCCGATCCCATAAGAGTGTTTCATAGAACTGCCGAGGCGAACGGCCCGATCCCATAAGAATATGATACATGATACTGTCGAGGCTAATGGCCCGATCCCATAAGAGTGTGTTACAATATCCTGCCGAGGTGAACGGCCCGATACCATAAGAATGTGTTACAATATCCTGCTGAGGCAAACGACTCGTATCCTATAAGAGTGTGTTACAATATCCTGCCGAGGCGAACGGCCCGATCCCATAAGAGTATGAAGCTTTTACGAGTCTATGACCACACTCATGAATATACGGGTGAGTTATTGAATTCAAGAGAAACTTTCCAATGAATACTCACAACGCGGGAGAAATCCGTAAGAGAAGTACAATTTCTACGGCTAATCAAGTAGTTCGTCAAATATCTAACATAGCGAGTCCATTACTCTACGCGAGTCCAGTCACAGGTCATAATGTGAATTGAAGTAATTAAATAGGCAAGAATAACTCAAATAGTACAATCAAAGCATGGCGTACATCTAAGTCTACCCGGACATAATCAGGAATTCTAGCATACGCACGGACACTCATCACCTCATACGTGCATAGCTCCCACAACGTATAGCACATAATAAATATAACACCTACGGGGTAAATTCCCCCTCACAAGGTTAGACAAGAGAATTACCTCGCTGCGAAGTTCCATAACCGGCTCCAACACCTCTCTAACACCTCAAGCCGATGCCTATTGATCCGAAACTAGTCAAACAACATGCATACCAATAAAAATATACTCCAATACTCATAATTAATCAATTTATAACAATTCCCAACTCAGCTCGAAAAGTAACAAAGTCAACCCCGAGCACACGTGCCCGGTTTTCGAAAATTTTTGAAGATAAACATTACCCATAGCGGCACGAACTCAAATATATAATTTATTCCTAATTCCATGTCCAATTTCATAGTCAAAATCCAAAAACACCATTTCGAGGACTTCTACCAAAAATCCCACATTTTCCACTTAAATTCTTGAATTTACAAGCCTAAATTTGTGTATTTAACTCACAATGCTTATAAATCACTTACCTCATGATTGATGATGAAAATAGCGCTCCAAAATCGCTCCAAAGTCAGCTCCCATGGAAGAAATGAAGTGAAAACGAGCCAAACCCCCGATTTTTAAGACAACACTGCTCAGCCCGATCTTCTTCACTTACACAGCAAGTCCCTCGCGTTCACGAAGCACTACCAGCTTCTGCTCTGCAATTCCTCTATACGAACGCGAGACAGGGCCCATGAACACGAAGCTTGACCAGCCTAACCATCGCGAACGCGGCTGCACATTCGCGAGAAGACCAAATTCCCCTACTAGGCCAACTTCTCTTACACGAACGCGACCAGGCGATCCCGAATGCGGAGTACAACTGCCCAACACTTAGCGAACACGACTTACCTATTGCGATAACGTAGAACAAAAGGCCCCAGCTCAAATCCTTCTTCACGAACGCATGAGACCCTTCGCGTTTGCAAAGAACAAAACCAGATACCAGTACCAGCAAGTGCAAAACAAGGAAAAATGATCTGAAACCACTCCAAATCACACCCGAGGCCCCCGGGACCCCGTTCAATCATGCCAACAAGTCGCAATACCTTAACCAAACTTATCCAAAGGCTTGAAACGCCACGAATAACATCAAAATCACAAATTGACAACCAAAATTCTTTTTTCAACTTTCAAACATTCAAACTTCGATGAACACATCCGACTCATACTTAGAATTCCAGAATGACGCCAAAATATACGTACAAGTCAAAAATCACGATACGAACCTATCCCAAGGCTCGAAATCCCAAACGGACATTGATAACACCAAAGTCCAAAACAAACTTAGGAAATTCAAAAAACCTTCAAAATGCCAACTTTCCACAATAAGCGTCGAAATGCTCCCAGACCACCCGATACTCAACCTGAACATATTCCCAAGTCTAAAATCATCATACAAACCTATTGGAACCTTCAAATCCCTATTTCGAGGTCGTTTACTCAAAAGTCAAACCTTGGTCAACTCTCCAACTTAAAGCTTCCGAATTGAGAATTTTCTTTCCAAATCAACTCCGAACATCCCGAAATTCAATTCCGACTACGCGTACAAGTCATAATACATAAAGTGAAGCTACTCAAGGCCTCAAACTGCCAAACGACGTGCTAGAACTCAAAACGACTGGTGGGGTCATTACATTCTCCCCTAGTTAAACATATGTCCGTCCTCGAACATGCCAATAACAGTTTCAGAGTTGCCCAAAATCACTGTTTAACACCTCGCACACCTACCCATGCCACCACAACCTATGTGAGCAAATTAGCTCAAGCCAGACTGAAGATCCTTCCTCCTACCTTAGCCCACAAGCCTTAGAACCAAATTCCAACATCCGGAATTCTCTAGGAGACCTGATTCTAGCCTACGAACACCATATCAATCTAAACTCATTGCACCAAAAATGATCAAGCACCCATTCTGAAACCCCACAATGCACGCATAATTTGTATGGCCATAATTAACATCTTCCAACCGTAGAAGCTGCAAACCTACTAACATGATGCCCGTAGTATATCTCACAACACATATAACCCTTATTCCATCCCTCACAATACTACAACGATGATAGAGAAGTGTAAAATCTCATGACCCCCCGCCAAATCAAAATCCATGGAATTTTCCCGCTCAACGAGAGCCCTTGCCTCATTCTGAACTGAATAGTGACATTTTCCCTCTAATATTCCTTATATAAATTTGATTGCACTAACTCCATGTCCAATAACCTTGTCTCACACAGTACAAGCTGCTCGGGCAATAAGCCACATCAAACACCGTCTAAAATCTCATATGACACCACCAATGCACCAACAAGCTACAACTCGAATATTAACCATAAGGAAGAGCGAACTCTGGCAAAGAACTATCCAGCCCGCGTAACAAATAAAACGACCATCTATGATAACTTCCTCTTAGGTTCCATCTCACAACACCACGCCTAGAGGCAAATAAATGAAGACCAACAGTGCCGATGAGCCTCAATACATTCAGTCAAGGATGGGGACACCACAATATTAACAGGAACTCCACTAAATTCAAAAATATGAAATCTCGATCGTAGGCAATGCCAACACTGGGCTGAAATGACAAAACACTCCTCCACCAGGCGATGATAATGGTCCTCCCACATTTGAAGGGAAAAGCATCCTTCACCGCATCTGTAGCATCTTTCAACACTTCGGTGCTCAATGACAACAAACGCTCGACATCGTGTATGAATGAGTTGGAAGGAACTGAAGGCATAAGCTTCAAAGAAATCAAATTACACGATGAGGAATCAATGAAGGGAAGTTCTCCTAACAGCCATGTAGCCTCTCGAAGATAAGTACAGACGTCTCCCTACTGATCCGCAAGACTTTACTAGACCTGCTCATGACTCGTGAGACCTAAGTGAACCTAGTGCTTTGATACCAAGTTTTCATAACCCAAAATCCACTATAGGTCGTGATGGCACCCAACGTCGCCGTTAAGTAAGCCAACAGTGAACCATCTAAATAATTACTCTTTTTATTACTTTGAAATCATAAGTTTTATTAAGTAAAGGAATTTATGCATTGGAAATCATAAGTACATACATAGTTAGTAAGATATAAGAATAAAAGATGACAATATTGTGCAAATCCATAAACATCAACTAGAATATCCCCAAACCCCATGTCATAAGTGCATGAGCATCTACTGGGAAGTACAATAACAATACAACATCTATCTAGAATAAAGGATAGATAGGATAAAGTAAATAATTATGATGGAGACTCTGTGTTGTGAATTGTAGCATGGAATGCAGCTCACCATAAAGTCCCCTCGGCAGTTGCGCCGACACGTCTGTCAGATCCTGCACATTTAGTGCAGAAGTGCAGCATGAGTACGTAAATCAGCGCATACCCAATAAGTATCTAGCTTAACACCAAAGAGGTAGTGACGAGTGGTCGACATTGACACTTATTAATGGTCCAGTTAATCAAATATAATAAAGTAGACAAGTATGAAACATGGTAAGCAATCAATATGTACAGATACAGGCAAATAATACGGTTTACAGCTGAATAATAAACACAAAGTCCTCAATTATCAAATACCTCCCCAAATGGAATACATAATGGTCAATACCAAATCAACAGTCACATCTCAAGTTAGGAAACTCATGAGTATGCGGACTCCATATCAAGTATTTCGCACGATTCTGCCAAGCGAGCAGCCCGATCCCATAAGAGTATTTGATAGAACTGCCGAGGTGAAAGGTCAAATCCTATAAGAATATGATACATGATACTTCCGAGGCGAATGGCCCGATCCCATCAGAGTGTGTTACAATATTCTGCAGAGGCGAACAGCCCGGTCCCATAAGAGTGTGTTACAATATCCTGTCGAGGCGAACGGCCCGATCCCATAAAAGTCTGTTACAATATCCTGCCGAGGCGAACTGCTCGATCCCATAAGAGTGTTACAATATCTTACCAAGGCAAACGGCCCGATCTCATAAGAGCATGAAGCTTTTTACGAGTCTATGACCCCACTCACATATATACGAGTGAGTTATGGAATTGAAGAGAAACTTTCTGATGAATACGCACAACGCAGAAGAAATCCGTAAGAGAAGTACAATTTCTACGGCTAATCAAATAGTTCATTAAATATCTAAAATAGCGAGTCCATTACTCTACGTGAGTCTAGTCTCAATTCATAATGCGAATTGAAGTAATTAAATAGGCAAGAATAACACAAATAGTACAATTAAAGGATAGCGTGAGTCTAAGTCTACGCGGACATAATCAGGAATTGTAGTGTACACACGGACACTTGTCACCTCACTACGTGTGTAGCTACCACAACATGTAACACGTAAAAAATATAATACCTATAAGGTAAATTCCCCCTCACAAGGTTAGATAAGAGACTTACCTCGCTCCGAAGTTCCATAATCGACTCTAACGCCTCTCTAATACCTCAAGCTGATGTCTATCGATCCGAAACTAATCAAACAATGTGCAAACCAATAGAATTATACTCCAATACTCATAATTAATCAATTTATAATAATTCCCAACTCCGCTCGAAATGTCAACAAAGTCAACCTCGGGGCGCACGTGACCTTGAGGAAATATGACACAATTTGGGTTATTATGGATCGGTTGACTGAGTCTGCACACTTCATTCCGGTGATGACATCCTATTCTTCAGAGCGGTTGGCTCAGATTTACATCAGGAAGATTATCCACCTGCACGGCGTGTCCATTTCCTTCACTTTTTACCAGGACACACAATTCACAGCGCATTTTTGGAGAGCCTTACAGCGTGAGTTGGGCAGGTAGGTCAAGATGCATATCGCATTTCATCCTCAGACGGACAGTTTGATCGTACTATTCAGATTTTGAAGGACATGCTGCAAGCATGCTCTATGGATTTAGGGGCTTAGTGGGACCAGTTTTTACC
This sequence comes from Nicotiana obtusifolia, assembly GCA_002018475.1. Taxonomy (NCBI): domain Eukaryota; kingdom Viridiplantae; phylum Streptophyta; class Magnoliopsida; order Solanales; family Solanaceae; genus Nicotiana; species Nicotiana obtusifolia. The sequence goes on along the minus strand of MCJB01025457.1, from coordinate 202,346 downwards.
TCTAGTGGAGTTCGCCTACAACAACAGCTATCAGTCGAGGATCTAGATGGCTCCATACGAGGCCTTATATAAGAGGTGATGTCATTCACCAGTTGGTTGGTTTGAGCCTGGTGAGGCTAGATTGTTGGTCACTACTTTGGTTCGTGATGCTTTGGAGAAGGTTAAGGTGATTCATGAGCGACTTCCTACAGCTCAGTCCGGGTAAAAGAGTTATGGGGACCGGAAGGTTTGAGATATGGCTTACATGGAAGAAGAGAAGGTTTTTCTCTGATTTTCGCCTATGAAGGGCGTGATGCCATTTGGGAACAAGGGTAAATTGAGCCCGAGGTTTATTGGCCCATCTGAGATTACGGAGAGAGCTAGGGAGGTTACTTATATGCTTGAATTGCCTCCTAGCCTAGCCATGATATATCCTGTATTTCACGTTTCAATACTCCGGATGTACCATGAAGATAGGTCACATGTTTTAGATTTCAGCACAATGCAACTTGACGAGAATTTGACGGGGAAGAGCCGACTATTCTAGATTGGCCGGTTCATAACTTGAGATCTAAGAGTTTTCCTTTTGTGAAAGTGCATTGGAGAGGTCAACCGACTAAGGAGGCTATGTGGGAGTCCGGGTTTGATATAAAAAGCAGATACGCATACCTTTTTACAAATCTAGGTACATCTCTATGTCCGTTTGGGGATGAACGTTTCTTTTAGAGGTGGAGAATGTAACGACCCGATAGGTCATTTTGGGTACTAGCTCTTTTTTCTGTGTTACGAGACCTCTTATAGCCTTACTTGATGATATATGACTTGCGTGCATGGTCTGTGTTATTTTTTAGAAATTTTATATGATAGTTTAAAGAAAATGTGATTTTTTACTTAAAACAAGGCTAGAGTTGACCGCAGTCAATATTTTTGGTAAACGATCTCGGATCAAAGTTGTGATGATTTGGGTAGGTTCGTATGATAATTTTTTGACTTTTACGCATGTTTGGTTGGGGTTCCGGATGACCCAAGGGTGTTTCGGCGCACGTTCTGAAATTTGGTTAAAGTTGCGTTTCAAGGTGAAAATCTTGAGTTTTGATGATTGATATTTTATATTTGTTGTTATTCGATGATTTGAGGAGAAAGTTTGTATGATGTTATTATACATGTGTGAACATTAGGATTGGAGCTCGAGGGGCTCGGGTGAGCTCCGGATGTGTTTTAGTTGATTTTGGAACAGCTGAAGCATGGTTGTTCCTGGTGTGAAGTTGCAGGCCTGGTCGCAATTGTGAGCCTCGCATTTGTGATGTCAAGCTCGCAAATGAGAAGTGGAAAGTGGGGGTTGGGTCTTTTCTTTTGCAAATAATTGATCGTATTTGTGAGTGGGGGAGCTCCGCATTTGCGACCTTTGTGTCGCTTTTGTGATGGCTGGAAATTTTGGACAACTTTGCAAATGCGAAGCTTGCGCCGTATTTGTTTTGGTTGGGGGCGTCACAAATGCAAGGCTTATATCGCATTGTGCGGCTGGGACACTGATCGCATTTGCGATCAATGGTTTTCATTTGTAGACATCGCAATTGCGAACAAGAGTTCGCAACTGTGACACCTGCAGCTGGGTAAAATGGGGAATTTTGGGACTTAGCTCATTTTACACCATTTCTCAACCCTAGACTCCATAAAGGCGCTTTTTTGAGAGCATGTTCATCCTAAATTCGTTGGTAAGCTACTTTAATTTGTTTTCCATCAATTCCCCTACTTTTTCATGAATTTAAACATTAAATCTATGAATTTCAACATAGAAATTAGGGGTTTTCGGTAGAATTTAGGAATTTTGTAAACTTGAAATTTAGACCTCGAATTGAGGTCAGATTTTGAAACAAATCATATATCCGTGCTAGGGGTGAATGGGTAATCAAGATTTGGTCCGAATCTCGAATTTCGACCTCGTTAACGTTTTGTTGAGTTTTTAAATTATGATTAAAAAAAAATCAAACCTTTTTCATTCTCGGGTAGTTTCTAAAGCTTGTTTTGAATTATTTGAATGATATTTGGCTAGATTCGGTTGGTTTGGAGGCTTTTCTAAAGGAAAAGTCGTGGTTGATTGTTGACTTCGTGGTTGATTGTTGACTTATTTTCGGAAGAGGTAAGTGTCATATTTAACCTTGACTTAAGGGAATTAGGACTTGATTGGTCTATTTTCTACTTGATTTATGTGCGGGAACGGTGTATCTGCAAGGTGACGAGTGTATATGTATTGTCAGGGGTTCAAGCATGCGCGGTGGGCTATTGTCTTCATGCCATCATTTATTCCATGTTTTGTCTTTTTACATGCTTTAATTGCTACATGTTTTTACTTACTATTAAGCCTTTATTTGTAACCTGTGAATAATTGTTCATGTTTCCATTTATTGCTTCCTTGAACATTATCTGCTTTTACTTGGTATATGACCTCACCTGTGTTAAATGAACATTTTTATTGTTTCATGCTTTTTCCTTGCCTCCATTGCATTTAATTGTTACTTGTAGGACATAATTATGTTGTATTCAATTTTGTGAGCCCTTGGCTGGTCGTACGTAAATGACTTGTTGACGTTTCTGTTGTCTTACGATGTGAGGATACTTTATGAATTTTGAGTTGTTGGTTGTTCTTTGTTTATAATCATATTTCCTTGGTGATTTATACATTTAGGTTCTCTTTATGTTGTGAATTTGGAATTTGTTGTGCTAGCTTGTTAATGTTGATGAAATGATTATGGGTACGGTTGCGTGCCGCAACAGTATGGAAATAAAATAATATTGGGATCGGGTTGCTCGCCGTATCAGATATTGAAATGATATTGGTAACGGATTGCACGCTGCAACAGAATGAAAATGAAATGATATTGGGATCGGGTTGCCAGTTGCAATAGATGTTGATTTGGAATTGGGATCGGGTTGCGCGCCGCGACGGGATATAATGTATTGTAACTGTTTGTAGTTGTGGTGTTCTATTTTTCTATACTGTGATATGAGATTACGAGATGATGTTATTCTGGGGCCGTCTATTAATGGTCCCGTTCTTAGGAGTTTATATGTTTTCTCTATATCTCTGTTGTTTTCTATTTATTACTCATACAGGTTTATAGTGAGTGTCATGTCATAGCCTCATCACTACTTCATCAAGGTTAGGCTCGGCACTTACGCACTACTTGAGGTCGATTATACTCATACTACACTTCTGCACTTCTTGTGCAAAACACGATGTTGGTCCTAGCGGTGCATAGTGGAGATTGCTTGGACCTGATCTATCCAGGAGACTTGAGTTAGACCTGCACAACATTCGCAGTCCCTAAAGTCCCATTCCTACCTTGTTTATTGTTTATTTCATTTCAGACAGTTGTAATTTATTTCAGACTTTATTTGTTACATTCTAGTCGCTCATCTACTTGTGACTCCAATTTCTGGGATTAGCATAGACGGCGTTACTTATGGATTTATTATATGTATGTCAGAGTATTTTTGTCTTTAATCTTAATATTTTTCTTTAAGCTTGTTAATCTAGTTAATTCTTTAGCTAATGTTGGCTTGCCTAGCAAGCGGGTGTTAGGCGCCATCACGGCCCCGTGGTATGGATTTTGGGTCGTGACAACTACCTACTTCTAGGGAGATGTGTCACGCCCCAAACTTGGGGAGACGTGGCCGGCACCGGGTGCCATACTCGGCCCGAGCGTACCACTCTGTACTGTGAACTCTGGAGGGGTAACCCTTAACTTAGGCTGACGAGGCCTACCTGCGAACTGACAATACCAATCAAGGCCAATGAGGCCATATTCTGAATCATCTGCAAATAACGTCACATAACCAAAAGCTCATATACATAAATGTGCAGGCCGACGAGGCCGCCATGAATGTCTCCAACCAGCAATACCAAACTTTACATATACACAGGGCTGACAAGGCCACAATAGTGATATACAAAATACACGACTCATCTACAAGCCTCTAGAGATAACTGAATTGTATCATGGTCGGGACAGGGCCTCGACCGACCCATCAAATCTGTATATACATAATGGACTCCAAATTTTAGACCTGGTAACTCCAAGGAAGTGGAGCTTACCAACCATGCTGATGTTTGACTCTGTCTACTGGGACGGTCTATCCAACAGTCTATCAGGATCTGCAGGCATGAAATGTAGCATCCCTGGCAAAAGAGACGTCAATACAAAATAATGTACCGAGTATGTAAAGCAGAATAATTGAAAGCTGAAACTGAACTGATAATATAATATCTGAAAAGTAACTGTGAGTCAAAGATGATCTGAAGATATACTTACCTACTGATACTGACTCAACTCTCTCAATATAGTAAGTAAAATAGTTGTCCTACCCTATAAGGCTCGATACGTGCAACTGCTTTGTCGTAGTGGGATCGTCATAGGCGCTCGTCCATACTAGGCTCGGTATCTCAGCCATTCTGGGCTCGCTTATTAGCGCTTGGCCACAGTAGGCTCGGTATATAACTTACCATCTGATCAGAGGTTGCCCAATAGAGGCCTACCCACCGATTATAGCTCGGTAGTGGTGAAAATAACATAATACTATATATATATATATATATATATATAGACCCTTTGCTCTCTTGACTGAAAGAAGATAATATTTAACTTAATATAAGGTCCCGATAAGGGAGAATATTGTAACTTATGAGACTAGGATAATGTACATAAGTTCGAGAATCTGAACTTCTTTTTATGTCTCGTTATCAAATGCATGTAGTTACGGGATCATACCAAAATGAAGAAAAGGTTTATCCTTAACATACCTTATCAATACCTGTCCAATAATCATGTTTAACTCGTCTCATTGCACTTTAATCTACACCAATGATAATAAGGCTATCGTTAATCTACGAAAGATGCATCTAACGTACGTCGAATGACAAGCTTATTTTATATTAAAACAGGCAGCATCTCCCTTATAGTCTTTACTTCCTCTCAATTCGAGATAACGCCAACAACAACAAGAACACAGCAATACTAACATATATACATTAGTTTTCGATCTTATATCCATCACAAAATACCATAAAATAGCCCAACACACCCTAATCACTTCATACACAAAAGGACAACCATAGTAGTGTCAAACAACACAAAAATGTAACAACGAACGACCATCCCACCACCCCAACATTATGTGGTGTTTATCCACACCATTTATCCTCCCAAACTCCATAAAAATAGTAGCAAAACAGACAACCCACCAGCAACACGAAACAGCCCACAAAACAGTCCACTACAAGTTGAACAACACGAACTCACGGTTTCCAGCCACCGTCTCGTGAGTTCCTACAATTATGGAACAAATATCTCTACCTTTCTAGTAGAAAAATGGATGAAAGAGGCCAGTATAATTACCTTATTTGGTGAAGATATCAGCTCCTAACTTGTTTCTTCAACCCTTATGTTTTCCTCCAACTAGAACTTGAAAAGAAAAAAAAATCACTTAGGGTTTTTTGTTGAAATTTTGGAAGAATTTTGCTGGGTTTATCTCTGATTTTTGGCGCTAAAATGAGTGTAATATATGAAGGAAATCAGCCATTAAAAGTTCCCTTTTGCCGACCCCAACTAGCCCTTTTTTGTGGACTTATTTGGTCCTTTCATTTAAGCAAGTAGGTGACACACTTACTTGTCACTTATGCAGTCTGCGCAATCTCGCGAAAAAATAAAATATCTCTCTACTATGATGCGTATGGAAAAATGGTTTAATGTTTTAGAAACTAGACTCATAGATCTTCAATTTGGTAGGTTGATCATCCCATAATTCCAAGTATATTAGGAGAAAAGCTCAGATACATTTGACCTAATTTTCAGCACATTTATGAATGTAACTTGTGATGACCTTTGCCAACTCTTGTTCCACAACTCGCTTGACTCCAAAACATAACACACGACTATGATACGACTAAAATAACTCATAACATAGCCTGCTTATCATATTAAGCACCCTAGTCTCACCCCGAAAGTACATGTCATTACGTTCCCAACTTTCGACTTTCGATGAAACTTATTTTCTTCAATTTGTTTTGCTTCTAAACTTTCCAACCCTCTTGGTACTTGTTATTCATGATCTTAAATATTTGTAACCTCTTCGGTAACATGATTAACTCACTTTATGTACATTCAAAGATGATCTCATTTCTGAGGTTAAATCAATTGACTTACGACGTACTCTCACGTACAAAAACATGGGGTATATCATCATTCCCCCCTTTGGAACATTCGTCCTCGAATGTTGACTGATGCGCTTATCAATCTCATAACTTATAGCTTTTACGAATACCTTAATATTGTCCTTGCCATCTAGGCAACTGTTCTATGAATAAATCCGAAGGTCAGGGCATTCCCCCTTTAGGCTCTTTCTTACACCAAGAAATATGATCGGAATTCTTCCAATCTCGTAACTGTTGCTACCTTCTGTCATGCAGCCTGTACGACTCTATCCTTGTATGCGTGCCCATACAACTCTTCTCTCTTATTTCCTTTAGCTTTTAGCCAATCTCTAGGTCTCACTTTGTGAATATATACAGAACCATGGCAAGTTGTCCCTCTGGGCATCTATAGGTGTACTGAAGTTCTTCACTTGGTACTTTGTCGAGCTTGACTATTGCTATATCTTGTTTCATAACCTCGATTATCTATGCTTATGGCTTTACTACATCTAGGTAAGTTATACTATACCATAACACTTACTTCGGTTTATTATTATCGAGGTCTGCTACCCAACTCCATGTTACTCTATCACTGCTTATCCTATATGTATAAATCTAAGTCCTTTAATGCTTCCTCATTACTGTTCATCTTAAGAATGACAGCTTAATCTCATCCCATACGTCGGAACTTTTATCCATCTATTGTTGGTTTACATAAATGTTGATCTATAATCTACCACCGATAACTTGAAACATCTTGCGTAATAAATTGTCACTAGGGCTCACGTCTAATCAAGGAACATCTGAAGTTATTTGCCTGATCCACCTAGGGACTATACTATACTTCAATAATTATATTTCATAGCATCCCAATGTGATTCATCTTATAGGAGGTGTTCTAACCCCATGCAATTCATGAAATCCCTTCTCTTTGAATCAATACTCAATCGAAGGCCTAAATGTCATCCTCTTATCATTTATAACAATTGCACCCTTATTCTACTACCAGGGCAGCTATCCATCTCTTCTAAATGCTCCTAGTCTTAAACTCCTTTGAGTTCATTCAGGCTATACAGAGCTTTCTATAACATACGGAAACCATCAACTCTCTTATTTTGATGGGCTTAATCCTGAGGCCTTACCTATTCTCGTCACCTTCTCACTCAACTTTGCTTATCCTTACTCATGTCTACCTAAGACCTTGTTGCTCTACCGTACTTTCGCTTGCGACCAACACATATCTATTTATACTGCTCGTAACCTTCCTTTAACTTGCTAGCACAATAGATTTCTTTATGTTATTCTGGAACCTCACAAGACATCATGTCATCTCTAACTCTTTGTTACTCTCTTAACTATACCTCTCCTTACCTAAAAACCATAGAGTGGAAGATATTCTGCTGACGACATCATTATCATTTCTTGATACTGAATCACAATGCTTCTAGCCCTCTATCTGAAGTATGGACTATTCATAACCTTCTGCACTTGAGTATCTCGTACCTTCTTCGCCTTTACCTCACTTACCTTTAAATCTCACATCGTATCTTCTATTGCTTTCATAACCTCCCTTCCATATAGGTGGAATTCACATCCACACCTTAAATCTCTACTATAATACTTGCACCGCATGTGCATACATAATCCAGCAGGAGCTTCATACTGATTTCTTATGAGGTTGGTACTCCATTAACTGGCTTTATCTTAGAGTTGTCATAGAATATGGCCGTTTTACTATCTCTCTTGCACCTCTTCTATTAAGAGTTATTCGGTAATGTTCTGAGTCACGATTTCTATAATCATCTGGGTCTAATAATCGAACTCCGAATTTACTCAGCTATTGTAACCCTCGAGCTTCCTCTTCTCTCCCAGCCTTTATGTAGGCTTAAGCTGTCTTCCAATGTGTGGCTCAGGGTATTAGTTATTACTTTAGCCTTTCGTTGATGATATGGAACATCCATGTTATAATCTTCTAATAATTCAAACCTTTGTCTATGACGTGGACTCAATTATTTCCTTTAACTTCTATCTAAGTCTCCTATAACTGTAATAGTGTCAACATATATGTTGCTAGGATAATACTCTGAAATATTAACTATAGTCAAAACGTAACTAACTCTGGGTCATAGATCAATTAATTCTTTTCCTGCCTTCTCAGTTGTCTTTAAACGTAAGCAATTCCTTTTCCTAGTCGTTCTGTCACTTGTTGCATGAATACTTGGCTTATCTTAGTGCCCAAACATACTGGAATTTCGTGTAACTCACATGATCATGAATATTACTTCTGATTTCACTACCCATTCCTTAGTCACAATAGGTGCCACTTTCTTAAGGAGTGCATACGATGTTGTAGTGAGACTGTTGTTACAAGATCAACTCTTCTTCAGGTCACTATGCTTAGGTTAAAGATTTCTTCCTTATTTCCTCAGCTAGTCTTTTGTTGTAGTACTTAGGGGAGACCCTCTGACTCCTGTAAAGTTGCGAGCTTGTTACATCGTATACTCAAAGGAATTTCTGATGTTCTTACTCACCTATAATTGTCCTTAGTTACTTACCTCCGCGTCCTTGTGCTTGTAGGGTTACTTCTGAATAGAAATTTTGACTACCTCCCAAGTGGCACTCTCTTTTATTTCTGTAACACTTATACGATAACTTTAACTAACCCAGCTCCTATCTGAATATTTCTCAAGGATCACGATGTCATCATATCTGCGAGACTGCATTCCCTATGTTGGGTTTTAGTATGTTTATCTTACATGATATGTTGATTTATCTGTAACCTCTTGTCTAGCCATAACTAGACTCTTCCCCTATCAACTACTAACTACTCATTGGTCCATTCTCATATCTATATGTCGCATAATCTCTCTTGGGTTATTTCCTTTGTCTTAACTTACCTCTCGCACTGGCTCCTTATGTATCAAGTGTTCATTTGCACTTATTTATCAATAACATTCTGGGCGGGAACCCTTACTACCTTTTCTCGGCGTTGTGCTTGGGATCTAAACAAATGCAATCTCATTTCTTTCACTTTTTTACCGCATTCTTCCTTTACTATTCCATAGTTACCTGAACCACATAACTCCGACTTAATACCATATCACACCAACTTCTTTTTTTATGAGAGTACTAACATTTAATGCTATGAAGATTTACATACAGATGTTTTACCTCTTCATCTTTGATGTCTATTCACATCTTCAATGACCCTTACTCGCCTTGCGGTAACCCTTCTGTACCGGGATAACTGAATTTCTTACGCATGAGGGTGACACCTAGTGTAACTAGCACATAATCCTTTAAGCTTAACTCTGCTCATAGTGCTTTCTTTAAGTGAAGCATCTTCCTGAATGACCTTTAAAGGTTATTCTTCTGTTGTCCAGTCCATATTGACGGAACACGGTCCCTGAAATTCTCACGATGTCGACTATTATCAAATCCTCTTATCCCTACTTTTATCTTGTTTACTAGCCCGTGCTGATTTTTATTACTCCGAGGGTATAACTTAGCCTTCTGGTAATCACGTTGGAATCACCAACTCATTTCTCAAAGTGAAGGATATAACTTTATGGCTTATATTCTTTTATAGTCTCAAGGCATGTCTCCTTTTGTCTTTTCCTTCACTTGACTATAGAACTCTGTCATCTTGTCATATTTTGATTTACCGTTATCACCTATTTATCAAATCTTGCTCATAATGCTTCATTTACTACTTTCTTATTCTCCTGCTAATGTTTCTGTCTATTACCTTATTATGAAAACTTCAACAAAACAATCTTTCGCTTTAGCTCCCCTTGCTCCATCTCACTGGCTCTTCGGGTCGCCTGACATTCTCTCTTTACTAGCGAAGGGAGTCATAATAAAGTAAATATTTATCCCTTCTAGGATGTCAGTGCTTATCTTCTCAATTTTCTGAGCATTCTAGTATCTGTATCTAATTGTACTATTCTAGAGTGCACCATCTAGGTGTCTCACAAGGAGAACTATTACCACGTTGGCGATATCCTTCAGAAATGTTAGCCAACGCTAACAATCCATCCACCATTTTGGGTTACTCTAACCCCAGATGGATCTTGATATCCATCCTTCTCTTAATCTGTTAGCTCCCATAGGGCATAACTAAGATGGGTGTGGCCAATTGTACATACCTCTATTACTGTTGAAGGTAACTCAAAATGCTTATATTTCTCTTCTTGAATTATAAATAATGATAATCTTTACTATCTGGGTACCTCGTACCCTTATTCACCTTGCTTTTGTTACCTGTTGAAACTTATACTTTTACCTTCTGATACTCACATGGTCTGCTATTCACGGGGTGTGTTTGATATTCCCATCTTAAGGTCTTAAGCTGGAAAGTTGCACATCTAGTATGCACGATCTAATAGCACCTCAAATTGGGCCACGTTGTCTAGAACTCTCTCTCTATTAGTGCCCTTACTTGTTGCTTCATTGTCAGGTTGATAGGACCTAGAGTCATCACCGGATGTGGTTACAGGTATACTATCCGTATTCGCCATTAATGTGTAGGCCTTAATAGATCTAGGTTCTATTTTGTCGTACATTACTCCATTTGTTGCAGATAAATATCGTAAATAATTTGAATTGTTACATCATTCATTTGAAATGTATACGCCCATAGGTGAGTGATAGTTAAACGGATATATCGAGGGAGCGATGTAATGATATATGATTGTCACACCTTAGCTAATTTCAGTGAATTAGAGATGGTGAAAGTTGATGTTATTATGGAAATAGATTGGCCGGCTTCTTGTTACACTAATGTGGATTCTTGGCCAAAAGTCGTTCGCTTTAATTTTCTAGGAGAGCTCGTCATTGAATGGAAGGGTGATGTTGCAGCACCTAAGGGAAAGTTTATTTCTTACCATAAGGCTCGAAAGATGATCTCGAAAGGATGCATCTATCATTTAGTGTGAGTATAGAACGTGAAGGAAAGGTCTCCAGCTCTTCGGTCGATCCTGGTTGTTAATGAATTTCCCGATATATTGCCCAATGAGCTCCCGTATATCCCTACGGAGAGGGAGATCGAGTTTGCTATCGACATATATGCAACTGATATCGATTCTCCATATAGGATGGCCCCTGCTGAGTTGGAGGAGTGGAAAGCCCAATTGAAAGATCTTCTAGGTAAGGGCTTCATCTGACCCAGTACTTCCCTGTGGGGTGCCCAAGTGTTATTTGTTCAAAAGAAAGACGGTTCATTGAGGATGTGCCTTGATAACTGACAATTGAACAAAGTAACTGTTAAGAACAAACATCCGATTCCAAGGATTGATGACATGTTTGAACAATTGCAAGGCGCTGGGTATTTTTCGAAGATCGATCTCAGATCTGGGTATCATCAGTTAAGAGTCAAGGAAGAAGATTTTTTAAGACAACCTTTTGGACAAGATATGGCCATTATGAATTTCTCATTATGACCCTTGGCCTAACCAATGCACAAACGGCTTTTATGGATCTAATGAATCTGGTGTTCAAGCAATTTTTGGATATCTTTGTGATCGTATTCATAGATGATATTTTAGTGTTTCTCGATCCGAAGCTGAGCACGCAGAACATTTGCAAATGGAGTTTTTCACACTATGGGATCATAACGGTAATTTCCAAATGCAAGTTCAGGTTGAACTCAGTGGCTTTTCTTGGGCATATATTATCGAATGAGGGCATTAAGGTCGATAATCAAAATATCTAAGCAATTAAGAATTGGCCAACCTAGAACTCCTATGGAGGTGCGTAGTTTCTTGGGTTTAGCTGGTTACTATCGAAGGTTTGTAGAAAATTTCTCTTCTATTTCCCCTCCATTAACGAGGTTGACACATAAGGCAGCTAAATTCCAGCGAAATGATACTTGCGAAAGGAGTTTCCGGGAGTTAAGAATAGACTAACCTCAGCACCTGTTTTAGCTCTTCCCGAAATATCAGAGGGTTATGTTATATATTGTGATGCTTCGAGAGTGGGATTGGGTTGTGTTTTGATGCAACAAAGCATAGTTGTTGCTTATGCTTCAAGGCGACTGAGAAAACATGAGCAGAATTACCCGACTCATGACCTTGAGTCAGCGGCTATTATAGTTTCCCTAAAAGTATGGCATCACTATTTGTATAGAGTTCTGTTGACATATTTATATATCATAAGAGTTTGCAATACATATTCGGGCAAAAGGCTGAGACAGGAAGGTGGCTTGAATTGTTAAAGGACTATGATGTTGATATTCTATACCACCCTGGTAAGGGAAATATTGTGGCGGATGCGTTAAGTCGAAAATCAATGGGTAGTTTATGGCATGTGGAAACTAATAAATTGAAAAGGACTAAAGATTTGTACAAGTTGGCTAATTTAAGTATACGATTGCTTGATATCGGTGATAGAGGAGTCGTAGTTCAGAATGTTGCTGACTCCTCGTTAGTGGCAAAAGTAACGGCAATTTGACAATCCAGCCTTGATGAAAATAAGGGAAAATATTGATGTGCCGGGCAATTTTGGCACATTTTGATACCATTTGCTTAAAGTTTAACTTGTTTTACGTGCAAATTCTACTGATACATATGTAATTTTAGTGTATTTGCAGTACATCGAGTGTAAGGACCCAGAAGTACGAAAAAGAGTTCAAAAGCCAACTGAAAACAAGAAAAGAAGTTATGAGCATCGCAAATGTGAGTATGCGGTCGCAAACAGCACATGCGGACCGCATATTTCACAAACATTTCGCAAACAAGGACAGAACTCTGGGCAATTCTTCATGTCGAGAATGCGGTCGCAAATGCGACCGCAAAACAAGAATGCGAACCGCAAAATAGCAATGTGCAATCGGAAACGCAAACAAAGTTTCTGGGTGAAAATCAGAGTGAAGAATGCGATCGCATTTCGCGATCACATAATCAACATGCGGTCCGCAAACCAAAATGTGATGAAGGCAAAACTCTTGGGTTAAATCTGCGACAGTCAATGAAGATTTGCGGTCCACATTTCTGTTTTGTGACAGAAATGCGGTCCACATTATTACAGCAGGGGCAAACCAGTCCGGAATTCGCCTCGGGTTTTGGGCCTCTATAAATAGGTTTAATAGGGTTTTGTGAGGGACATCTTGTCAGAATTGAGAGTTCAAAGTACGGGCAATTAACTAGTTTGAATTTTTGGAAGCTTTTGGGATCAATTACCTTCTATTTTGTAAGATGATGACAATTACTATTCTTTATTCTTCAATTTTCAGCATGAGTAGCTAAATTCAAACACTGAGGTTGTGAACCCTAGATGGGTACAATGTTATTGAGATTTTGATATTGAATATGATTTCAACGGATGATTGATATTTATTTACTTCTTATTATTCAACAATTGTTAATGGTTGCAAACATTAACGAATGCCAATTAATTCTATCTTTGCTTGGGAAAGTGGAATAGAATTTGGTAGAAGTAAATAACAAAGACTCAAGGCTTTAAACCTTGTTTAATAAAATCGCTTCGGAATAAGTGGGTTTTAATTTGGCATTAGTTGATTGTTTTTAATCACAAATCTTTTGTATTTGGAAAAATCATAAAGAGGATATGTTATCCAACTATTGGAAAATATTGGGTAGTAAATTAGGCATCAATTGCATATCAAGAAAGTTTTCCGTTGGAAATATTCAATATTAATATCAATAGCATTGTGCTACATAAAGGGGAACACAACCTTGGTTTATTTTATTTATATTATTCACATTCACAATATTGCAATCAGTTTTCATTTACATTTAAGTTCAATATCCCTTTTTTATTACAATTACTTGATAGAATTACGACTTAGTCGAGTATTGCACTAATTAGATAAACGTTTCACACCTATTCACTGTGGGATTCGACCCCAACCTTGTTGGGTTATTATATTTGACACTGACCGCTTACACTATTTTCAAGGTGTAATTTGAGCGTATCAAGTATCCCCTTTCAGAAAAAGCGATTGCTCGAGCTATCCAAGGACGGAGTCCTTAAATATAAGGGCCAATTGTGTGTGCCCGATGTTGAGGGACTCCGAGTACGAATCATGGTAGAGATTCACAAATCTCGGTACTCTATTCATTCGAGGTCAACCAAGATGTATCATGACCTTTGACAGCTATGCTGGTGGAACGACATGAAGAGGAACATTGCCGAAGATGTCTCTCACTATCCAAATTGCCAATAAGTTAAGGTTGCACACCAGAAGCCAGGTGGATTGCTTCAAAATATGGAAATCCCAACCTGGAAATGGGAGATAAATAATATTGATTTTGTTACCTGATTATCAAGCTCTCACCAAAAGTTCAACTCTACATGGGTTATCATAGATAGACTTACAAAGTCAACTCATTTCTTGTCATGCCCCGATCTCAGGAAGCGCAATCGGCACTCAACTGAGATATCCAAGTCAAGCAAGCCTACTTGATGCCTTCTACCCAACCACACCCATGAATAATGTGAGGGTGAATACCAAGAGTTAGACAAACCAGAGAATAACATGTACAACACCAATTTCGTTACTTATAGAAACTTAATTTATGATTTCCAAAATATTACAAGTTCATGGTTTAAAAGTGGAAAGATGTTCGATAACTACAACATTTTTAGTTCGTTAACCCCAATTAAAATACAACCCACAACATGTGTACGGAGCCTGTAAATGAAACAAAATAGTAGTACGATAGTACCGGTGACAAGGCCCTGGCAATACCTAAAAGGAAATATGCAAGATAATCAAAATGACACGGGGCCCCGATATAGAGTAGGGCTCGCTGCAATCAGCTTAGGAGAGGGTATGATGGTATCAACAATCGATGCCACCTACTAAGTAACCACCTACATCCATTAAAGATACAGCGCCCCGGCCAAAGGGACGTTTGTACATATGGATTATTACTGGTAAGTAAAACTAAATACCCTCTCATAGAATGGAAGACCGACACAAAGGAAAGAAATGTAGTAGCAGTAAGTAAATCAATGATATTTAAATGCCAAGTTAAAATCAAAAGTAAACCTTTCAAATAAGCAATAATACTTTAAGTTGGGAGATGCTTGGTAACGACACACCACCATGCCTATGGCATAGAGTTTGATCCCTGCCTGATCGCCTAAACTGTCTCACCCTGATCCATGAGGGTTGACATAACAATACAATACCACCATGTGTATGGCATAGCGTCCGATCCCCGCCCGATCGGCTAAGCCATCTCACCATAATGCCGTGTTGATCAACATGGTCTTTGCTAGCTACCATCTCCTCACAATAAAGGGAATAATCACATTATAATATAATGGGGACTCATCTCTCAATCAAATCCTACACTGGCGCGTGTAGTTTTGGCTTGTGAATATGTGACCCAGTCTTCCTCGGCGACCTAACGGTACTAACAAAAACATTTGTCATACAAAGGAATTGCATACGTTTCATAGCCTTTCATCTTTCTTTCATTTTAGTGGCACTCCTGGCCTCACATGTAAATTATCATTCTTAGCACAACGGCGGCATTTCATATTTCATACTTTCATTATTTCACTTTCAAGGATCATCATAACTCGTCAACATAAAGAACATTTGGAAATCATGTCTTTAAATATATGAGTAATAAGAGTCTTAAACATATTGAATTTTTTTTCCAAAAGAGGGCATAATGATTTGCAATTGAAACATGAATTCAAGTAAATACAATAACCATATTTTAAAAAATTTCCCAAAAGAGAGTTACAAGATAGGGCTATTGGAACATGACTCGAGTACATCAGCATTCGGGTAATCAATTATTAGAGGCAATGTGAAAAGATAAGAATAGGGGCTAGAACAGACCACATTTGGAATTTACAACGAACTCATGGATTTCGATTCTATAGGAGGAGTTTATCCAACATACTTCGATTAATTTTCTTAGAATCACTACAGCGTTCCACTACTCTTAGCAACTCAATCTATATTAATATAGTTCAATCTAATCATTATTAGAAGGATATCTCATGCTATAGGTCTTTTAAGCACATGCATGCCCATTCTTTTACTCCCAACTCAAGAATCACACCTTCCATTCTTCACATACACCCCAAATTCAAAATTAAGGGCTTACGGCTTCCAACCACCATCCCATAAGCCCCAAAACAATAACATCTTAACTTAAACCTATAACAAACTTTACATGAAAGCTTAGGGGCGAAAACTTACCCAGTTGGTTGAAGACTTTGTGAGTTTTCCTCTTGAATCCCAAGATCTGAGAAAGAATTAAAGAGTAGAATTGATGGAGCTTCTCCCTCTCTCTCTAAATTGCTCTCCTCTCTCTCTAAAACTTCAGGTTATACCTTCTAAGATGACCCTCTAAGGCCTTATATCAAAATAGAGTTGGATTAGGAAATTTCCAAAAGTAACCCCCCGATGTCAATTTCATGATGCAATTCAGCGGTAGCAAAAACATATCAGCGGTCAGCGGAATGGCCACAAAATGGTCTTCAAAATCTGGGTTGGGTCTAGTCAGATCCGCGACGGATCCGCGGTCAGCGGAACAGATTCGCGTGGTGTCGTTATTTGTATGGGGTCCATGTGGACATATTCACAGACCATAAGAGTCTTTAATACATTTTCAAGCAGAAGGAGTTGAATCTAAGGCAGCGGAGATGGCTTGAGTCAATCAAGGACTACGACATCGATACTTCTATATCATCCCGGAAAGCTAACATTGTGGCAGATGCATTTAGCCGGAAATCCATGGGTAGTTTGACTCACTTGGAGGCATGCCAAAGGCTGTTGGCCAAGGAAGTTCACCGGTTGGCTAGTTTTGGAGTTCAGCTCACGGACTCTAGCGAAGGTGCGGTGATTGTACAAAATAGGGTTGAATCATCACTCATAGTGGAAGTCAAGGAGAAATAATATGATGATCCGTTATTGGTGAAATTGAAGGAGGGGATTCACAAACACAAAACCATGGCTTTTTCTCTTAGCATGAATGATCGTACGCTAAGGTACCAAGGGTGATTGTGTGTTCCAAATGTAGATGGTCTCTGGGAAAGAACCATGACTGAGGCTCACAGCTCCAAGTATTCCTCGGTGCATTCTCAACAAGAATAGTAGAATCAGAAGGTGTTGTGGTTGGGGGAATATCCTCACCCCTCGGGTGTTCACCCTTCAACATCAGGTGTAGTATCAACAGCCAATCCTGGGGTGGTATTGGCCCTTTGGCCAATCCTTGCCTTCTTCTTAGGTGCCATATACTGAAAAGTAGAACAATGAACGAGTTAAAAAAGGGATAGTCTTATAAGCTTGTATCAAGCTCTATCGCACGATCTAGAATATCAAAGAAGGGTGACATTCCTAAATGCCCAAATAGCCTCCTAATTATAGATGTGTTCGACAACACACTGATAAGAAGGACTCTACTAAATATGGTTCCGACACATCCTAGGACACTTTAAAACTTAGGCTCTGATACCAAGCTTGTCACGCCCCGACCTCGGGAATCGCGATCAGTGCTCAACCGAGATATCCAAGTCAAGCAAGCCTACTTGATGCCTTCTACCCAACCATACCCATGAATAATGTGAGGGTGAACACTAAGAGTTAGACATACTAGAGAATAACATGTACAACACAAATTTCATTACTTACAGAAACTTCATTTACAATTTCCAAATATTATAAGTTCATGGTTTAAAAGTGGAAACATGTCCGACAACTACAACATTTTAGTTTGTTAACCCAATCAAAATACAACCCAAAACATATCTACGGAGCCTCTAAATAAAAAAGAAGAGTAGCACGATAGTGCTGGTTACAAGGCCCCAGCTATACCTCAAAAGAAATATGCAAGAGAATCGAAACGACATAAGACCCTGATGTAGAGTAGGGCTCACCGCAATCAGCTGAGTGGAGGGTATGATGTTATCAACGATCTATGCCACCTGTTGAGGAAACACCTGCATCCATTAAAGATTCAGCGCTCCCGGCAAAACGGACGTTAGTACATATGGAATAGTTCTAGTATGTAAAACTAAATACCCTCTCATAGAATGGAAGACCAACAAAAAGGAAAGAAACACAGAAGCAGTAAGTAAATCAATAATATTTAAATGCCAAGTTAAAATCAAAGTAAACCTTTCAAATAAGCAATAATAATTTAAGTTAGGAGATCCTTGGTACCGACACACCACCATGCCTATGGCATGGAGTCCGATCCCCACCCGATCAGCAATACCACCATGTGCACGACATGGCGTCCGATCCCCATCTGATTGGCTTAGCCGTCTCACCATAATGTTGTATAGATCGACATGGTCTTTGCTAGCTACCATCTCATCCCAATCAAGGGTAATAATCACATTATAATATAATGGGGACTCACCCCTCAATCAACTCCTACACCAGCACGTGTAGTTTCGGGCTTGGGCATTTGTGACCCAGTCTTCCTCGGTGACCTAACGATACTCCCAAAAATATTAGTCACATAAAATAATTGCATACATTTCATAGCCTTTCATACTTTCTTTCATTTCAGTGTCACTCCTGACCTCACATGTAAATTATCATTCTTGGCACGATGGCCGCATTTCATATTTTATACTTTCATTCTTTCACTTTCAAGGATCATCATAAGTCGTCAACATAAGGAACATTTGGAAATCATGTCTTTAAATATATGAGTAATAAGAGTCTTAAACATATTGAATTTTTTTTCCAAAAAGAGGGAATAATAATTTACAATTAAAACATGAATTCAAGTCACAAGCATTAGATACAATAACCATATTTCAAACATTTTCCAGAAAGAGAGTAACATGATAGGTCAATTGGAACATGACTCGATTACATCAGCATTTGGGTAAATCAGTTGTTAGAGGCAATGCGGAAAGATAAGAATAGGGGCTCGAACAAACCACATTTGGAATTTACAAGGAACTCATGGATTCCGATTCTATAGGAGGACTTTAGCCAATATACCTGGATTAAGCTTTCCTTAGAATCACTACAGCGTTCCAGTACTCTTTCCAATTCAATCTACATTAACATATTTCAATTTAACCATTATTAGAAGGAAATCTCATTATATAGGTCTTTTAAGAATTTTTTCCAAATACTTATGTGAATTTAATTACAAAGTTTTACAATGGAATTCCTCCAACCCATAACCCATTCCAAAGAAAATAATCAATCTACAATAGTCCTACAACACCCAACAACCTTCATTAGCTCATTCATCCCATCCTTTTACTCCCAACTCAAGAATCACACCGTCCATTCTTCACAAACACCCCAGATTCGAAATTAAGGTCTTATGGCTTCCAATCACCATCCCATAAGCCCCAAAATAATAACATCTTAAATTAAACACATAACAAACTTTGCATGAAGCTTAGGAGTGAAAACTTACCCGGTTGGTTGAAGACTTTGTGAGTTTCCCTCTTGAATCCCAAGATTTGAGCAAGAATCGAAGAGTAGAATTGATGGAGCTTCTCCCTCTCTTCATAAATTGCTCTCCTCTCTCTAAAACCTCCGGTTATACCTTCTAAAATAACCCCCTAAGGCCTTATAACAAAATAGAGTCGGATTAGGAAATTTTCAAAAATAACCCCCCAATGTCAATTTCGCGATGCAATTCCGCGATAGCCGAAAATATCCGCAGTCAGCGGAATGGCCACAAAATGGTCTTCAAAATCTGGGTTGGGTCTAGTCAGATCCGTGATGGATCCGCGGCAGAACAGATCTACAATGCATTCCACGGTAGCATAATGGACCACAAAATGTCCCTCAAATTTGAGTTGCTTCTGACTCATTTTGTGGTCAGTGGAACAGATCCTCAATAGCATAATGGACCACAAAATCACTATTATCTGCAAATTTTTCTACCAACTTCGATGCATTGCACAATCCAAAAATCCATACTGTGGCACATTAGCTTACCTTGGCACCATAAAAACTTAAATCCTTGGAGAACTTTTGTGGGGCCTTACATTTCTTACCTATCAGAACTACCTTTCCAACTGAAGATTATGCCAAATTATATATTAAGGAAATAGTTTGACTTCATGGAGTTCTAATTTCTATTATCTCGGATAGAGGTGCCCAGTTTACGGCCAACTTTTGGAGATCTTTTCGAGAAGGTTTGTGTACAAGGATCAATTTTAATAAAGCCTTTCATCCGCAGATGGATGGCCAAGCTGAGCGCACTATTTGAACGCTCGAGGACATGTTACGAGCCTGTATTTTAGACGTTAAAGGAAGTTGGAAAATTCATCTACCGCTCATTGAGTTTGCATACAATACCAATTACCATTCCAGCATCCAGATGGCATCGTATGAGGCTCTATATGGAGGGAAGTACATATCCCTTATCAGTTGGTTTGAGATTGGTGATACAAAGTCATTGGGTCCTGATTTAGTGCAACAGGCAGTAAAAAAGGTGAAAATGATCCAAGATCGATTGTTATCCACTCAGAGCCGACAAAAATCTTACTCGGATAACCGGCGTCGAGACTTAGAGTTTTCTATAGGGGACTGGATACTTTTAAAGGTGTCGCCTATGAAATGAGTAATGAAGTTCGGCAAGAAAGGCAAGCTTATCCACCGATATATCGGACCATATTAGATTACCCAAAAAATCGATCAAGCAACTTATAAGCTTAAGTTTCCCTTGGAATTGGGAGCAGTGCATCCGGTATTTCATGTGTCCATGGTTCGTAAGTGCTTGGATAATCCATATCATATTATCCCCTATTGAAGATGTCCAAGTCATGGAGGACCTATCTTATGAAGAAATTTTGGTGGCCATCCTAGATCGTCAAGTTCGCAAGTTGCTAACCAAAGAGGTAGCTTCAGTTAAAGTACTTTGGAGGAACAACAATGTAGAAGAAATGACATGGGAAGCCAAAGAAGATATAAAATCCAAATACCCTTAGTTGTTCTATAATACAGAAGATAATGTTGAAACTACCACAGCAGATACAATTCAGGATATCACAAAGGATGATTGAAGAATTTGCAAGAGCAACTGCAGTTCAACATTCGAGGATGAATGTTCCGAAGGGGGGGATGATGTTACACCGTACATTCACTGGTTCACCCATGAGGTTGAAGATTGATATGTTTGGCTTCTAGCACAGCCAATCAACCGGCGACACATTATGGGGACAAAGAGGTGATTAAATTTTATCAGATTGCGCCAGCTGCCCCACCGACAGCAATGGCCGGTGCGGGGCGACCCGTTTGGCACTTGGGACAGTGGAATTCCTAGAACCTGATATAAAAAGTAGCGCAACTTCTCTCTCTTTTATTCTATGCAATCTTATTAGCTGTCAGCCTTCCAAAAAATGCCACTCAAACTCTCTAAGAACTCTTAAGCAATCCAAGGATAAATCAGAGGGGTGAATCTGGTGAAATTTAACGTAAAGAATCTCGTGAGTATCACTGTAGCATCTATCTTCTTGTTGTACTTATTTTAGAAATTCCTTGGAAGCGAAGATAATTACCATAGAAGTGCAAGAACCTAGAAAGCATATTTAATTCTTCAAAAAGGTATGTAAGGTAGCTTTTTTTCTTGGCATGACTTAATGTAAGCATTTGTTTCTGAATGATATTATGTTGTAAGACTGAATTGTTCTAAGCCTTTCTTGATGACATTGTTCATGTTCTTGTACGTTCTTTGCCGGCGGGATTTCCGAGGTGGTATTTTGAGGAGGGAAAATGTAATTTATTCCAAGTCTAATCTTGATATCTCTTGAAACTAATCTTGCATTTCACTTATATATATGTATCTATTTTACTTTACTGAGCCGCGCTATAGTCCTCCAAGTGCGGCACCTATTGTGAAACCACTGATCTGCTGGGTATGATATGAGATATTACCGAGCCCCTTGTGCTTGGGTACGACCGAGTCCTCTATGAGGCCGGGTACGGATTGATGTGATATGAAATATTATCAAGTCCTCTTGAGACCGGGTACGTCGAGTTCTGTTGAGACTGGGTATAGTCGAAATCTCCTGAGGCCAGGTACGTCTGAGTCCTCTTGAGGCCGATTACGCCGAGTTCTGTTGAGACCTGGTACAACCGAGACCTCCTGAGGCCGGGTATGATAAGATAACGGCATGAGACTTAACCAAGTCCTCTCCGAGGTCGGGTTATGATATAATATGATATAATATGCCCCGGAAGAGTGGCTGAACATGACATGAGATGATATGCCCTAAAAGGGGTGGAATATTACTATAGTATATTTAATGCATGACTTAACTTTTATAAAACTTGCATACACTAATAATTTATGGTTCCCGCAGTGAACACCCCCGGTGGCTAGTTTTCAGTATTCAGGATGAAATTATGTATTTATATCTCTTATATTATGTCTTTGGTTTACCTACATTATCCGTCTTACATATTCAATACATCTTTCGTACTGACGTCCCTTTCTTTTGGGCGCTGTGTTCATGCCCACATGTGCATATATACCCGGTGACATCCCTCCCCGGTAGATTATACGTTCCAGTTGTTGATTATCACACTCAACTTCTCCGGAGTAGCTGTACTGAAGTCGATAGGTACCGAAACAGATTTTTATGTTGTTTTGGGTATGGTGGAGCCCTGTCCCGACCAAGTTATGTATTATGGCTTTCTTAGAGGCTTGCATACTGGTGTCCAGTGTGTATGTAAATATTGGTTATGACTCTATTGCAACAATTGTATATAAATATAGAATGTTGAAAGTTTCTTTCATAGTCAATTGTGAGTATTTTTAATTTTTAGTATTATATTGGGAGGCCTTATTGGCCCAGATTTCATGTTGTAGGGATTAAGTATGGATGTTGGTTCGTAGGCGCCTTCGGGCGTCGTGTGCCAGTCGTACCTCCCGAGGTTGGGGATTGACATTTACCCTAAATATGCATGTTTTTACTTAATCAAAAGTTGATATATAATTTACCAATTATATATAAAATAACATTTAGAATCTAATCATCCCCATGTTCTCTCTCTATGATTTTTCTCCTCACGCATGTTTGTTTATCAATCAAATGATTCTTTCAAATTATATTCAGGTTGTAGATAAATTGTAGATTTTTATCGGATTTATATATATTTTTGTTTACCCTCAAAAAAGGATAACAATTGATTTTATATGTGGTTTTAAGGATATGCGGATTAATTCAATACAAATGATAAATGACGTTAGATTAAACAAGTAAAAGATGTAATAAATTGTCAAACCAATATGGAGAGTGATCCTGGACTCATTAATAACTTAACGAACTGCCTGCCTTCGATCCAGGGCTCACACTAATGAAGAATTGATGAACGTAAGACTTTTAGATAACAGAGAGTATAAGAGTATATTGCCTTGATATATGAGTTACAATGTGTCCCATGAATAATAAGCTTCCTCTTTATATAGTAGGGGAGTTTTACCCTAAGTACAATTCTAAAAAAGATAAATATCTTCCGTTTCGCCGATCACTATTTTCTGCCAATACGAGTCGAGATTCACGTCGTGATATCCGGCTAGGCGCGGACATACGACCCATTGTTAGTCATGTGCATCTTCTTGGTAATGCTCTCCGAAGTCTCAATCCTCAAATCGGACCTCGAGGATATGGCCGTGATGTCCCCGAGGGCAGGTGTTTTGCCCGAGCCCCAATATGAGGGGTTCTTTGCTCTGACTCCGATATATTATGGTCACGTTCCTACTCTATTTTTCTCACGGGGAAGTCAAGTCATGTGGCGGGCTCAGTTTTACCCGTATAAAGATATTCCTCTCGTTTCTCAAAGGGTAGGCTTGCCGAAACAATGGAAACGACAGATGTCTCCGGTTCCTTCCTTCGTACGTTACGACGGGGAGCTGAAATGTCCCATCAATCGCGTCGTTCTGACTTTGAATACGTGTCGCTCACTGGCAGGTTGACTCCGAATGCGAAACATCAACTATTTCCCCATAAAAGCCTCCTTCCTTTGTCCCTTTTTTACTTTCCGATCAAACCGCTATCTTCGAGCCTTCCAACCATTATCAAAACTTTCTTCAAATCTTCATAACTTCATCCCAGTTCTTCAATCTTCATAGCAATCTCCAGGTTTCTACCCAAAACTTCTTCAAATCTTCATACCCTGTTCTTCATCTTCAAAAACCATATTTCCAAAACTTCGTGTTTATTTCTCAAATTTTCAAACACTCCCCCAGACGACAATTGCAAAAACATCAAAAACCGTTCCTCAACAAGTTGCCTCTTCATCTTCTCAACCGGTTGTTGGTACTGAAGCGGTTAATCTTGAGGTGGTTGCCCTCGAAAAGGCTTTCCCGTTGCGGCTATTAACGAACCGGCCATCGAGCCCCCCTTGTCGGCATTTATCCCTGGGGCCTGCTCAATTGCAGATGAATTCAAGGTCGAGAAGCCTTCTCGCAAACAGGACCGGGACGAAGGAGCCTCAAGATATATATGTTATGTGACCGAGGACGTCCTTCCCATAGTTCGTAAGGACTGCCATTAAGAATCCAAGGACGTATTAGTCCCCAGGCCCGAGGATGCCGTTACTACCCATGTGGAGGGGTACTTAAGTGTTTACAATTATCCCTTCACGTTGGGCCCGATGGACCCGATCGTCCTGGACTTTTGCAAGAGGTACAAGGTATGCCTCGGGACCATCCTTCATTGTGGAGGATCATAACCCTCCTCCGTTAATTCGTGAACAAGACCGAATCTCATCGGTTCACAATCGACCACCTGCTCCTATTATACAATCCCCGGATGTCCCGAGGAGGAGTGATCAAGCTTACACGCTGGGCCAGCAAGGCCCCCTTCTCCAGTATCGATGAAGACCAAAACTGGGGCTGGCAGGGACGCTTCGTCCGAGTGAAGACTGAGGATTTAATCACCCTAGAATACAGGTCATTCCCTGAGAAATGGAATGCGTCTCTTAAGTGCAACTCCCTCTTTCAACATCAAAATTTCTTCTTCTTTTATTTCGACCTTCGTATTCATGTTTGTGGCTGTGCAGCTGTTTCCCGGGTTCCGATGCGGTCCCCCGGTTAAAGAAATGGATCAAGGGCATCTATACTCAGATGTCTTACTTTGAGTGCACATGGTGCGAACTCTCGAAGGGCCGATAGGAGGCCCGTTCTCACAGTAAGGCCTTTTTCCGGGTAGCCAACACTATGTCTTCACCTTCTATTATACTAACTCCTCTTCCTATTTTATTATTGTAGGTTTGCCTAAGACCACCGAACTTAGGCCTTTGGAAGGGGACGAAGATGTGCCCTCGCCTGTTGACCCCTCCGTTGCTGCTACGGAGGGAAAAAAGAAGAGGAAAAGAAAACTCTCGGGCTACCCGAGCTCCGAGCCGAAGAAATCGGGTGCTCCACAAGCCCAGGAGGGGCTCGAGTTCCCAGGTGCCTACCTACGACTCCCTCCTTCATCTTAGGGATGAGCCAGAGGATGAATATATTTTTGTAACCCAGGGGACAACCTATCCGGGGATTGGAATGCATCCGAGGGGGAGACTCGTGAGATCGACCCCCCTCCAACTCAGAAAGCCGATGCGGATCCCCGGGGTGAAACTACCCATGATGCCGGCTCTGCATCAAAGGAAGTGCTCGGCGTAATTGAGATCTCGGGGAAGCCCTCCTACACCGAGTCTATGCTCGAGGAGGCCCAAGCGAGGAAAGAGAAATCTAATGAAGGGGCTTATGGCGTGGACGATCCCCTTCGTTCCTTTTTCGACGGCATGGATTCGTCCATCTTGGAAGACTTTTCTAAGCTGGGCGACCTGGAACTGCCGAGAAAGGATTCGTCTTCAGAAGTCGATGGGCTAAACTCGAGCCCAAAGTTAATCAAACAGTTCCCCATCCCGAGTGTGGATCCCGGCTGTAAGAGGTCGATAATCATCATTGTCCGGAGGATGCCCGGGTTCTTTCTATTCCCGTGGGAGTAGAGATCTTCCTCGAATGCATGGTGACCGACGAAGACTAAGAGAAAATGAATGAGGTGGACGTGTCGTGCCTGTTCAACAAGGCACAGCAGGCGCTGAGTCGGGTAAGGCATTGTTACGCTCTTCCGAACTATGACTTAGTTCTTGATATTTCTCATGTCTTCTTCCGTTTACCCTTTTGCAGGCCGTGGTACTTCATCACGAAATATTTCTTTGGTACCAGACTAAGGTTAACCAACTTGAGCTTGAGGTAAAGGAGCTTGCCGAGAAAAGAGATATGTATAAGCTTCTCAGCGAGCAACACGAAGGGGCCATCAGGGACCTTCAGGCTGGGCTGGATGACGTTCAGACGGAGGCTTCGAACCTAAGGCGGGAACATGCCGATCTGGTCGAAAAGGTAAAAGTTTTTTAAGTTAGCAATGAAGACTTAGCCATGGGGGCTAACGACCAACACTCGCAGGTTCAGTAGAAGATTGACCGGATCAACCAACTCTGAGCTGAAATGAATGAGGTATAAGCCATGGACGATGGTTGGAAGAGCAAAATGGACTGGCTGGCTTTGGAGAAGGAAATCTCCTAGGCACAGCTAGCATCGGTAGAGGTTCAAATCGGGGCGGCGAAAGAAAAAGCCGACAAGCAGTCCTAGTTAAATAATGAACTCCGATCATAATTGAGATCGGCTGTGGCAGAGCGAGATGCCCTCGGTAACGAATGTGAAGCTATAAAGCCTTAGCTTCGCACAACCTCCGCCGATGCTGAAGAGATGGTGGCATAGTATAGGACCGATGTCGAAGCAAGCGAGGCTCACCTGAAGACTACTACTGAGTAAGTGAAGCGGCTATCCCGGAGGAAGACCCTCGAAGAGATCCATGCCCGAGGCTTTGACTTGTCGGCCAAGAACGAGGAGGCGAAAAGACTTGAAATCGAGGCCAAGAAGCTAGCTGAACCCGAAGATGAAGAAGGCTCTAAGGGCTCCGAAGAACCCCGAAGGCCCCGACGGTTCTGGTGACGAGTTGGGTTTCAGTAAAGACCGGGCAGAGATGCCTTAGGATTTTTTGTTTTTGTTTTTGTATCTTGTACATTTATTTTGCTGAGGCCATTTTCATTGGCCTTTGTAAAGATATTCTGGAATGTATAAAGTTTTTCTTTTTTCCTTCGGCAATTTTTAAGTATATTCTCTTCATCATCTTTTTACAATTGCAAGCATTTCTAATGCCTTAGAACAAAATCAAACGTAGTAATAAGTCATTTTTCGAAGGTCCGAACAAGATCTGTCCTCGATGCAATTTTTGCTCGAACTTGTGTAAGCTCAGAGTAAATGGAAATTTCCCCAAGATGCTTCTTTAAATGTTATTAGATTGTATCTTTGCCGAGGGTAACCTTTGAACAGGTTTAGAATTTTGTTGAAGGCCTTATGTTTTGATTACGAGCTTCAGACGTCTCCGAACCATTTTTAGGGTGGCCATAGCCTTTTAGGTTTGGACACTGCCTAATAAATTTTGTGCCACGGGGTTTCGATGACCCTGGGCACCCGAGCTTATCTCGGACAGTAGTCCCTAAGTGAGGCTAGCCCTTTGGGATTGAATAAGGGTGGCCCTTAGGCTCGATAGTTCCTAGGTAGGAATAGCCCTTAGGCTCGATACTTTTAAGAAGCAAAAAATGTTTGTTAGCAAGGTAGAAACTTTCTTTCATTTCTGTGTAACGTAGAAGATTGTAAGCGTGTAAAGGCTCGTATTATGGCCGAGGTGACCTACATGGGCACGGTTCATTCTACCGTTTAGCCCTTACAATAAATCCTAACCACCGAGCCTAGACTGTTTGAGCACAGAGTTTCCTTCCTTGCTAAAATTCATGACCCGAGGGTGATGGCCCCCAGTATTCGAGGTCGATCCTCGAGTGGGCTCGGATACTATTGATGCGACCATTGACTCCGATTAACCAATCTTTGACTCTGAGTTAGCATGGTTTATTGTTGCCTCGTTAAAAACCTTGCCGGAAAAACCATTTGGGACAAAACCGGTTCAAGGAAAAAAGAGTGCAACGTGTGCTTTCAGACCTAAGACCTACATTCTCCTTCGGCTATTGCCTGCAAGTGTTAGCCCAATTCGTAATATAAAAAATAAGGAAAATGAAAGAAGTCGTACCTTAGCAGTAATATCGTTTTAAGTGAGTCAAGTTCCAGTTGTTTGGTAGCTGTGCGATGTTTCCTACTTTGAGTTTATATGAACCTTTACCGGTAATCCCGATGACTCGATATGGACCTTTCCAATTCAGTCCTAGCTTCCCTTCTTTCGGGTTCCGGCTGTTTTGTGTTACTCTTCTTAACACTAAGTCCCGGATGTTAAAGTGTCGAAGGTTGGCTATTTGGTTGTAATATCTTTCTATTCGCTACTTTTGGGCGGCCAACCGGACTAGAGCTGCCTCGCGCCTCTCATCCAGTAGTTCTAGGCTCGTGCTCATGGCCTCGCCGTTTGATTCTTCGGTTCCATACCTGAGGCTCGGTTCTCCTACCTCGATCGGTATTAGTGCTTCGGCACCGTAGACTAACGAAGCCGAAGTGGCCCCGGTACTAGATTTTGAGGTCGTGCGGTATGCCCACAAGACTTTGGGCAGGATTTCCTACCATTTTCCTTTGGCGTCGGTCAAACTTTTCTTAAGGTTTTTGAAGGATTGTTTTGTTCGTCAATTCCGCGTGTCCGTTCCCACTAGGGTGATAGGGTGTTGACAAAATCTTTTTAATCTTATGGTCCTCAAAAAATTTGCATACCTTGCTGTTGATGAACTACTTCCCATTATCACACACTATCTCGGCCAGTATACCGAACCGCCATATTATGTGGTCCAAAATGAAGTCGATGACTTCTTTTTCCCAAACATCCTTAAACACTTGAGCTTCGACCTATTTAGAGAAATAGTCAGTCATAAATAGTATAAATTGAGCCTTACCGGGTGCCCATGGTAGTCGACAAACAATGTCCATTCCCCATTTATAAACGGCCAGGGTGACAGGACGGAGTGTAGTAACTCCCTGTTTGGTGAATTGTTGGTGCATTCCTCTGACAGCCGTCGCATTTTCGCACAAAGTCCTTCACATCTTTCCCCATATTGATCAAATAATAGCCGGCTCTGATTATCTTACAAACCAATGATTTTGCCCCCAAATGGCTTCCGCAAGTGCCCTCATGAACTTCCCTCAAAACATATTCGATGTCTCCCGGCCCCAAGCATATGGTGATTGGGCCATCGAACGTTCATCTGAACAGAGTATCTTCGGATAGGCTAAACTTGGATGCCTTCATGCGCAGAGCTCTCGATTCATTGGGATCGGAGGGCAACTTCCCAGTCTTCAAATAGTCTATACACTTATTTCTCTAGTCCCAAGTTAAACTTGTTGAGTTTATCTCGGCATGGCCTTCTTCCACTACTGATTTCATGAGTTGTACGACCGTTCTCGAGCTAAATTCATCATCATTAACCGACGACCCCAAGATAGCCAGAGCATTAGCTTCGCTGTTTTGATCTCGAGGCACGTGTTGCAGGGTTCGTTCCTTGAATTGATGTAGCATTACTTGTAGTTTATCCAAGTATCTTCGCATTTGTTCCTCTTTCACTTCGAATGTCCCATTGACTTGATTTACCACAAGGAGGGAGTCACATTTAGCTTCGATCACTTCAGCCCCCAGGCTTTTAGCCAATTCGAGACCTGCAATCATGGCCTCATACTCGGCCTTGTTAGTCAATTTCACAGTTCTAATAGATTGTCTAACTATGTTACCCGTAGGCGGCTTCAACCCATTGCCGAGTTAGGACCCCTTTGTGTTCGAGGCACCGTCTGGAAAGAGGGTCCAGATTCCCGAGGAGTTCCCCGAGGTTAACAACAATTCCTTTTCGACTTCGGGTATTAAGACCAGCGTGAAGTCGGCCATGAAATCTGCCAAAATTTGAGATTTGATGGCGGTTCGAGGTCGATATTCGATATCGTACCCTCTAATTTCCACGACCCATTTGGCCAATCCTCCAAAGAGCTCGGGTTTGTGCATTATGTTCCTCAATGGATACGTAGTTACGACACATATGGGATGTCATTGAAAATATGGCTTTAACTTCCTAGAGGTACTTAGCAAAGCGAGCGCCAATTTCTCCAAGTGAGGGTACCTTGTTTCGGCCTCGCCTAGAGTCCTGCTAACATCGTAGATAGGAAATTGCATACCTTCCTCTTCCCAGACTAAGACTCCACTTACCGCTATCTCGGATACCCCAAGTATAGGTACAACTGCTCATCCGCCGTCGGAGTATGAAGCAAAGGTGGACTCAAAAGGCACCGTTTAAGTTCTTCTAAAGCTTGCTGGCACTCTGGGATCCACGAGAAGTTATTCTTCTTCTTCAATAATGAGAAGAAGCGATGGCTCTTATCGGAGGAACTTGATATGAACCGACCTAGGGTGGCTATGTATCCCGGTTAGCCTTTGAACGGCGTTGACATTGTCCATCATAGTGATGTCCTATATAGCTTTGATTTTGTTGGAATTGATCTCGATCCCTCGGTTGGACACCATGAATCCAAGGAACTTCCCGGACCTGACCCCGAATGCGCATTTCTCCCGGTTCAATTTCATATTGTATTTCTTCAATATGTTGAAGGTTTCTTACAAATGTTCCAAATGGTCCTCTACTCGCAGGAACTTAACTAATACATCGTCAATGTAAACCTCCATTGGTTTTCCTATTTGCTCTCTGAACATCTGGTTTACTAGGCGTTGGTAAGTGGCACCGGCATTTTTTAGTTCGAACGACATTACGTTATAACAATAGGTGTCGTATTTAGTGATGAAAGAAGTTATTTCTTGATAGTCCAGGTCCATCCGGATTTGGTTGTACCCGGAATAGGCATCGATAAAGCTAAGTGTCTCATCGCTGGCCGTCAAATCAATCATGCGATCGATGTTCGGCAAAGGAAAAGAGTCCATAGGGCATGCCTTGTTCAAGTCCTTGTAGTTGACACACATTCTTAATTTATTTCCCTTTTTTAGGCACTACCACTATGTTAGCTAACCAATCTGAGTATTTAACTTCCCGGATGGAAACTATTTTAAGGAGTTTGGATATCTCGTCTTTGATGAACGCATGCTTGACCTCGGACTGATGCCTCCTCTTATGTTTAACCGGGTGGAACTTCGGATCCAAGCTCAGCTTGTGAGTAGTTATTTCCAGCGGGATCCCTGTCATATCAAGATGGGACAAAGCGAAACAATCTATGTTAGCTATAAGGAATTCAATGAGTTTCTTCCTGAGCTCGAGAGATAACCCCGTGCACAGATATACCTTCCGATCGGGCGAGTGTTCGATCAATATAACTTGCTCCAGCTCCTCAACCGTTGACTTGGTGGCATCGAAATTGTCAGGGGCGACGAACAACCTAGGAACTCCGTAATCATCATCCTCACCCGCTTTTTGCTTTTTTGGTTCGGTGGGGGCCGGTGTCGGTGATTGCTATTTAGTTTCTTCTTCCCTAACCGACTCCAGGTTCTTTGATGTCGAGACGGCAGACACCAGAATCACCTCATCGACCGCGAACATTTCTTTTACGGCTAGCTGCTCTCCATAAACTATTTTGATCCATCCTGGTGTGGGGAACTTCAATGCCTGGTGCAGAGTTGAGGGTATTGCCCTCATGTTGTGAATCCAAGGCCTTCCAAACAGAGTGTTGTATCTCATATACCCCTCGATGATGTAGAACTTTGTTTCCTTAATGGTTACGGCGGTGTTCACCGGCAGGGTTATCTCCTCTTTAGTAGTTTCACATGCCATGTTGAATCCATTTAAAACTCGGACTGCATGCACTATTTGGTCTTGTAAACCCAGCTGTTCCACTACCCTCGATCTGATGATTGGCCGAGCTACTTGGATCAATCAACACATGCTTTACTCGAGATTTATCTATAAGTATAGAAATTACTAGGGCATCGTTATGTGGCTTCACGATGCCTTCGGCGTCTTCACCGTTGAAAGAGATAGTCCCCTCCAGCATGTAATCTCTGGTTCGTTTTTCCCTTATAATGGACACCTTAGTGCGCTTCAGCATTGGCCCCCGTGCAATGTCGTCTCCACCGATGATCATGTTGATGACGTGCTGAGGTTCCTCTTGCTCGGTCTGTTTGTTGGAGTCCCTATTCCTGAAGTGATTTTTAGCTCGATCACTCAGAAAATCCCGGAGGTGTCCGTTATTGAATAACCGGTCCACTTTTTCTCTTAGTTGTCGGCAGTCTTGGGTCCTGTGACCGTGGGTGCCATGATACTTACACATTAGGTTGGGGTCTCTTTCTGCAGGATCGTACCGTAATGGCCGAGGCCACTTAGTATCTTTGATGCGTCCAATGGCCGATACGATGCTGGCAGCATCGACTTGAACTCTGATAACCTCAGTGCCTCCCTAGACCCGATTGGTCTTTCGAAATCGTTTTTGTTCATGAATCACCGGTTATTATGACCTCGGTCGCTTTTTTTTTTCATTCCTCGCTGGGTTATGTCTGGATCCAATGCCCCATCAATCTCTATTATATGGTTAGTACCGATCTCTGCTTGGTCTTCGTTCATGATCGATGGCTCTTTTAGACCTATCATTAGTTCTGATGGGATATACGGACCCAGAGGGGGCCCGAGCTGATCATCATCCACTCTGATTTTTGATTGGTACCTATTATGGACGTCAACCGAAGTTACCGCTGGGTACTCTATCAAATTCTGTTTCAGTTGTTGTGAAGCCAAATAGCTTTGGGGGTTGAGTACTTGAGTGAATGCTTGAACAACCCTATCGTCCGCAACCGGGGGAAAACCCATCCTTTCCATTTGAAACCTCGACACGAACTCCCTGAGCATGTCGTTTTCTCTTTGCTTGACTTTGAAGATGTCTGATTTTCTGGTCTCGACTTTGATGGCCCCGACATGAGCTTTTATGAAGGCATCCACAAGCATGGAAAACGAATCAATAGAATTAGGGGGCAAGTTGTGATACCATATCATTGCTCCTTTAGACAGGGTTTCCCCGAACTTTTTCAGGAGAACCGATTCAATTTCGTCATCTTCCAAGTCATTTCCCTTGATGGCACACGTGTATGAGGTCACGTGTTTCTTCGGATCTGTGGTCCTGTTATACTTTGGAATTTTGGGCATAAGGAATTCTTCGGGATCGATTTCGGAGCTGCGCTCGGAGGAAAAGGTTTTTGGATGAACTTCTTGGAATCCAAGCCTTTCAATATTGGAGGTGTTCCTGGGATTTGATCAACCCTGGAGTTATAGGTCTCCACCTTTTTGTCGTTGACTTCAATTTTCTTTTCTCCCGATTCTACCTGTTTTGCTAGTTCCTCAAGCATCTTTATTATATCGGGGTTGGTTCCTGGTTCAACTTCACCCGACCTTTCTATGGCCGGTTCATTTCTATGAGTGTTTTTCCGAGATGGTTCGGGCTCGACTCTGCTGGGGGCGCGACTTTGGTTCTGAAACTGGGTTATCGCTATTTGTTGAGCCTGTAATATTTTGAAGATCACCCGCAAATTGATCCCATCACCTTCGCCGTCTTGTGTGCTCCGGGCCATCGGTCGGGCTCCCCCGCGAACACTATTTTCGGGGTCGGTTGGCAAGTTTGCGTCGATAACTACATGTGAGTTAGCATCGATCGGGTCCGCAACTTGAACTCCGTTGGGTCAACAGGGAGAATCTCATTACTGGGTATTACATTGTTGTTCTCGCCTTGGTTGCCAGACTCAGCACCAACGTTCAAAGGAGCAGATCGAGAGTTCTACATTTTTAATTTGACATGAAATTAAAATATCAAAGAACAAGTGTATAATAGAGTGTATTATGGAAATTTGTATCAAATTAGCACTCTTATCTCTAGCCCCACGTTGGGGCCCAAACCGTTTACCCTAAAAAATGAATAATAATTAATTTTATATGTGGTTTTAAGGATATACAGATTAATTCAATATAAATGATAAATGACATTAGATTAAACAAGTAAAAGACTTAAGAAATTATCAAACCAATATGGAGAGTGATCCTGGACTCATTAATAACTTAATGAACTGCCTGCCTTCGATCCAGGGCTCACACTAATGAAGAATTGATGAACGTAAGACTTTTGGATAACAGAGAGTATAAGAATATATTGCCTTGATA
Organism: Nicotiana obtusifolia; assembly: GCA_002018475.1. Lineage (NCBI taxonomy): Eukaryota > Viridiplantae > Streptophyta > Magnoliopsida > Solanales > Solanaceae > Nicotiana > Nicotiana obtusifolia. Next base: position 168,090 of record MCJB01025457.1, on the reverse strand, counting down.
TGTGAGTTACACTGTATCCCATGAATAATAAGCTTCCTCTTTATATAGTAGGGGAGTTTTACCCTAAGTACAATTCTAAAAAAGGCAAATATCTTCCGTTTCGCCGATCACTATTTTCTGCCAATACGAGCCGAGATTCACGCCATGATATCCAGCTAGGCGCAGACATACGACCCATTGTTAGTCGTGTGCATCTGCTTGGTAATGCTCTCCGAAGTCTCAATCCTCAAATCGGACCTCGAGAATATAGCCCCGATGTCCCTGAGGGCAGGTGTTTTGCCCGAGCCCCAATACGAAGGGTTCTTTGCTCTGACTCCAATATATTATGGTCACGTTCCTGCTTTGTTTTTCTCACCGGGAAGTCAAGTCATGCGGCGGGCTCAGTTTTACCCGTATACAATTTTGTAAAGAACTTTAGTTATTTTCTATAAATAAATTTTTTAAATAAATCAAGTAAATAAGTTTAAAATTTCGTATATATAAAAAGAAGGTCCCTAAATTTAAATCATTTACTAAATGATGGTGGACTTATTTTTATGATGATCCAGGTCAAAAGCATGAAATAATAATTTCACTTCGTTCTTGTGCAGTCTTTTTCTTTTCTCCTTATTACAGTATGGTAAAATGAGGTATCAAAACTGTGTCAAGGTGGAAGTATCAAATAATAATATGAGTATTAAAATATGGTCAGATCATACAGCTAAACACACTCACACTAGTCACAATAACAGTCTTCTTCTTCTCTCTCAGTCTCAATCAAGGAGATATAGTAAATAGTACAAATTTGTAGAGAAACAAACCCCATAAGCCATCAGCACAGCACTCTGATTTTAAGCTTAAACACCTGAAGAGAGAGAGAGAGAAAGAACGAGACACCAAAAAGCTTTCTCACATTACATATACTACTTTTCTTCAAATAAACACTACTCCACTTTAGTATATCTTTCACTGTATGCATTTGATGTGAGATAGGGGAATAAGTCAACAGATCGGAGATGGCGGAGGTTTCCGGCGATATGGAGACGCCGGAGGTGAGCAATGTGAGACCGAGTGAAGTCGCCGTTACGCCGACGCCGTTGACAGTGTCGGCATCCTTCAAGGAAGGAGGCAAAGGTTCTTCCCGGAGAAGGACGTCGGCGGTGAGGCCGAGCCTAGACGCCGATGATTTCTTCAACCTGCTCCACGGCTCGGATCCGGTCAAGTTGGAGCTAAATCGACTGGAGAATGAAGTCAGAGGTTTGTGGATCCAACTCCGATTTGGGTGTTTTAACTGTTCCCGATTATTGACTGAATGTACTAACGGTGTCATTTTCGGCAGATAAGGACCGGGAACTGTCAGAAGCTCAAGTGGAGATCAAGGCGTTAAGGTTGTCCGAACGTCTACGAGAAAAGGCTGTTGAAGAGGTACTCTTAGCACAGTATAGTATAATTTGGCTAATTTAGTTATGCTAGTATTTCTTTCGGGGATAGAAGTAGGACACTGTTTTAGCAGTGTTGATTGCTAGGAAACTGAATTTCAGACTGGATGCAAGTAACTAGGAGGGTAATGCATTGCTTGTGAAACCAAAAGATAATGGATATTTGTGAAAGGAAATTGTAGGATATATTGTATCTGTTTTGTTTTGTTTTGTTCCACAAGTGTTAAAAGTGAAAATGTAGAATTTCAATTGTCACATTTTGTTGCATGTGTTTGATCCCTTAAAAACCAGCAGATACTTTTCTTGTATATATTTTATCTTGTTTGAATGAGATTTGCTGTTATTTATCTGTATTCTTTGTTATTTCTATTTGAAGAATTGGGAAACGTGATCCATTCTGTTTCATCTTTTGAATATATTAAGGATATCCTACTCCTAGATCTCCCATATCTCTTGGAAGCTGCATAAAAATGCTCTTTGGTTCATCTTTACTTTGTGTGTGTGGGTTTTTTTTTTTGGAGGGGGGGTGGGGTG
>MCJB01025457.1:101520-157619 GCA_002018475.1 Nicotiana obtusifolia | reverse complement strand
GCTAGGAGTTAGGACCTCCTAAGTTGGGATCTCTTTGACACGTGTGTTTCAAGCTGTGAGGAATTTGTTATACTACTGCTCTGACATAAAATTTAATAGTAAAAACCTGTCACAAACCTTATAGTGCTCCAGGGGCACGCAAAGTTTAATGTTAGTTGAAAAGAGAAGTCTTTGTCTGAGTTGGTTGGCATCATTGGCTCTGGCAAAGCTGCATGCCTTTCTTCAATGGTTTAAGATGGAAGTAGGTCGACTTTCAGGCTTTCTCGATTGGAGTCCCTCAAAAAAGCCAAAGAAGTTATCCAATTCTGCCCGATGACCCTAAAGTACTTGGTACATTTACCTAAATTTTACCTAAAACCAGAGGCCAATATTTTGAAATTATGGAGACAGTGTCTCTTTGAGAAGCTGCCGTCAGCAGCTTAAGAAGGTTGCTCCTAAAAACGGACAACATCAGCTTAGTGAAACTCCGTGGTATGGGGTTATTGCAACAAAGAACCCACCAACTTTTCTATCTTCTTTCATCTGATATTCTGAAAGAGCTCTCTGGATAGCATACTCAGAGATTCTGCTTTCCAATACAAGTGTTTTACCTCACAACAGCTTTGAACATAACTTTCTTGCCTTGAAAAATAGTTTTATGGAGGATTTCTGCTTCTAAATTTCAACTCAGGTAGAAGTTCTGAATTATTTTTCAGAGAATTTCTGCTGCTGAAGTTAAATTCAGGAGGAAGTTCAAACGATAGGTTCCTAAGGCAGGTCTGATTCATGACAGCTTATGGTACTCTTGTTACTGTTCAGCTAGCTAAAACATTAGGCTTTTGGATCATTAGGTGCAACCACAAGGAAAGTTACCGTGGTTTCCTAGTAGCATGGAGCTAATTGTGCTTTCCGTCACTGCAGAAAATTTTGATTTGGTTAAGCTGCTAACAGTTTGTATTTTCTGCAATTACAGTTCATTCATCCTTGCAAGAATATAATACCGCATAATACTGCATAATATGAAATTGTTACTTACACATTTTTTTGTTTTTCTGGTGTGTTAAGTATTCTTAATTTCAAATAATATCTTATTTATCTGCAGGACTGTGGCACGGAGTGGGTTAACACAGTAGCACGCAATAACACACAAGGAAAAACCCATATACTGCCTTGAGGAGCTACTCCATGTAGACCTCCTGAGCTCCTTGTCTACTTTACAAATCCCCCCTATTTTTACGCCTCGAGTGGTTGTTTGTAAAATTGTAACATGCATGCCAATGACAGAATGACCGAACTGTCTGCTCTCTGGTTGGGGCAAGAAAGGCATCTCTCCAAACATGGGGATAGCCAATGAATCTTGGTGTGCTTCTGACTTGGACTATGGTCCTCTGCTTACAGATCAGCAGGAAATGAATCTCAAGATATCAAATTTGAGCTAACCTTTTGGCAGTAAATTTGAGTGGCAGTTAGCTTTGTGTTTGTATAGGTAGCTTATTGGCATTTACTTTGCTCTACAATTTTTTTGATCTTGTTTGTAGTCTAAATTTGTAATCTGCAGCTCTAGTGTGGTATGTTATTCGTTAAGGTTTGTCAATATTCTTGCAATCAGATAAAGATGAGAATATTTCGCCCCTCTGGAGCATGTTTCTTGTTTTAGTGTACCCAGCTATTCAGTTCGAGTTGAGTAATTCGTGGCCGTAGAGTTTTAAGCTTAATGCACATGAATTATTACATCATTTAGTGAGAAAACTTGTCCATCCTCTGAGCAGCAAGAGATATGTAAGTTAACCAGCTTTTGATACTGGATTGCCATTAGAATGAATCATCAATACTTGGATAAGCATTATGGTGCTATCTTTAACGCCATTATTTTCAGCATAGTATCACTTGCTCTTTTGTTTTCCTCCGACAAAGCTTTTGATTAATTAGCTTTCTTTACATGTGTTGTATAATAAGTAGGATATTTAGGTGACAATACCTCTAAGGCAAGCTGGAATATTGAGAATGAATAATTTTTTAATATTTGGATATTCTTTTTGGGGGGACCTACATTTTTCTATAATGAAAGCTTGGAAATTTCTCGTTGAGAAACATAGGACTGAGGAGGTGAGGTGAAGTCATATCCTTGTGTCAGGGGAGAAGGTGGGTTATAGTTGTGTGGTCAAAATGAAAGCCTACTGGTAATGGTGGCAACTTCACCTTTGCGGTTGTGTCAGTTGTTTCATGCTTTCTTCACGTGCTTTGTGAATTCCTTTAGTCTAAGTTAAGATTTGGCTCCTACACTATACTAATTTTAAAAAAAGCTAAGCAAAGTAGTTATGAGGCTGAGGACTTGAGGTCACTTTTTTGGCCCTTTTAAGATGAACCCACTCTGCCTGTGCTGTTCCGAGGCTTATCCATGTTTTCTTTTCTTCTGGGAAAAAAAGGGTGAGCTAAAGCGATATTTAAATGATTTTTGAGGTTTTCTTTTATTAACAATTAGGTTTATACCCGCGCAAGTATTTAAATAAATAACAATATAAATTACCCTATGAACTTGTTCCGAAAAATCAGTTATAGACTCTAACTTTGCAGGTGATTCCTTACTTCCCTAGTCTTGTTTGGATTGGAAGGTGATGTGGCAAAGAAAGTGAATTCACTTCCTAAAAGGCGAGTGAAAAAGAAGGTTAAAAGGATTAAATTATATACGTGTCATTTTTTAACTAGGCGTTATACAACTAATTATTCTTAATCTTTTTGTTAAAGCATAATTATCACTTAAATAACTAATCTTTTTTATATTTTGACAAGTGGATTTTTTTGGGATCCTTTTCGTTTCTTACATTTTTCTCTCTTTTTCGTTTCTCCTCCACTGGGACCATCACCTCTACAATTACCATCTCCATCTCTGAAACCTTCATCACCTTATAGACCCAGTCCTTAGAGTTTCGTCTTTATTTTTCGTTTTACCGAAAGAGCACGTCCCGTCTTCCTCTTCATCACTATACCTTAATACCATCTCCTCTATTTTTTTGTTCACTTTTTCTTCTATTGTTTATTTTGGTATGCTTTTGTTGAAACAAATATCTCATTGGTCCCCACTTTTTTTTTCCAACAATTTAAAGAATTTGTTAGTCGAGCTCTCGTTCAGGCTCTACTTGGTTATTTTGATGTAATAACCCAGGACTTTGGGATGGTTATTTTGGTAATTTGACTAAGAGGAGAAAACAAGGAGAAAACCTAAAGAATTTTAAGGGAATTGGCAGTTGCATATGTGCTTCAGCCGCAGAAGTTATACAAGTAGCAAAAGCTCATTTAATGTGACGAATTAGAAAGGGTAGTTAAAGATGTTAGCTAAATTAAGTTTCAATGTGTTACTACTCAGTCCTATTGCTTTTTGTAGTTGAAGTTACATTTATGTCAATTAGGCCCTAAGGCAATTTGCTATTTTACTTTGCTCCATGCCAGGTGTAGGAAAGTTCTGGAATACTCCTTGGCTGTATTTTGCAGAGCTTGTATATTTTTGGCATTATCTGATGAATGAATAATATCTTCCTCCTTCTTACCTCTTTCCCTCTCACTCTATCTATCTCTTCTCACTATCTTTATATGTCTATTTTCCCTGCGAAATCATCATTATTGAACTCTTGTAAAAGTTTTATATTCGTTACAGTGGTGTCAGAGCCAACTGGGCGCGGTAAGCATGCTCACAATGTCTCAAAATTAGGAGATTCTAGGATTAACGAAAGGTGTCACAAAAATTTGAACTCAGCTGAACTCATTTATGATCGAAACTACGAAGCGATTCATAACTCTTGAAACCCTGCAAACTCAATTCTCTTCTTAGCTTCAAGAGACCTAATAGACGAATCGACGGCTGGATATGGACATAAACAATAAATTGGAGCTCATTCTTGCGAGCTTAGATGTTGATAATCGACAGCCGAACTCAACACCTCTTTCGTCTCAGTCACAAGCAACTCCAAACCAACTACATATGAGGGCGGCATGTTCTCAGGTATTATGACTCCTTCCTTGCTTGTGTTTTCCTCTGCAGCACTTCCGGCATCACAATCCCTATTTTCCTAATCCTCTAGGCTTGTGGGTCACAGTTTTACATTTCCTCCAGCTCAACCTTCTAATTTTTTCAATCCTTATCTTGTTTTAACTTTCCTGACCCCCTCTTCTTCCCATAACCCTCCCCTGTTGCCTACCCTTACATCCTCACTAACTTAGGGATTGACACAAGTAGACCCGCTACAGAATAATAGCATCTTTAAAGCTAAACTTAATTTTTCTGAGTTTGATGGCATCAATCCTAGAGGATGGCCGAGGAAAATTGAGAATTTTATTTGCTATATATAAAATTTCGGAATCCGAGAAGATGGATTATACAACTATTCACATGAAGGATAAGACAGATGTTTGGTTTGATAGCTATATTACTAGGAAGACGGGTCAAATGTCTTGGCCAATATTCTATGCTGAGATATGTAGGAGATTTAGAAAAATGATGCCAATGAGTAATGTGGATGAGTTTAACAAGATTCAACAAATTAAAGACGTGGACCAATTTCAGGAGATATTCGAAGAGCTTATGGGTTATATGCTTATCATAAACCCGTTGCTGAATGAACCCCATTGTATCTCCATTGTTGTTAGTAGCCTAAAACTTGAACTTAAACCCTTAGTCTTGCTTGCCAATTCTGCATCTCTCATGGATACGTTTGAGACTTACTCTATGAGGAGTCATTTCAAGCCCTAACTAAGCTGATCACCCCAGAAATTTCTCCATATTATACCAAACCGTATCCTAAATCATCTGCCCTGCCACTAAACAACTCCCAGCTCCACAAGCCAATAATCAACCTCTAAACGCACCTTACAGAATTACTTATCCAAATCAAAAGGCTCAAGCTCCCTTCAAACCAAATACCACTATGGAAGCACTGAAGGAACAAAATTGATGTTGTCATGATAAATAATTTCCTGGGCATCAATGTAAGCCTAGTAATCTCAACCTAATATGGGGACCACCAGAGAAGAGGAAGTACTAATGCAGACAATACGAGAAGCAGAAGTGTTTGAGGAAGCAAAAGAAGACATGGTAGAGGAGGAGCATGCTGAAATATCATTCTGTGTGGATGTGGGGATAACTAGCTCTTGCTCTGTCTTAAAGATTATAGAGTATGTGAAGAAATTGCCAATTACCATTATGGTGGACAATGGTTCCACCCATAGTTTACTCAGTCCACAAGTAATCAAGACCTTGAGATTGCAGACAATGCCATTAAAGTTACAAATAAAAGTGAGGGTTGCAAATGGACAAGATTGTATTGTGATATGTATATCCCTAACTTGCATGGATAATGCAAGAAGAATGGTTCCTATTTAATATGAGGATTTTGGAAGTGGGTGGTTGTGACATAGTATTGGGATGAACTGGATATATCAATTTACTCCTGTGATACTGAACACCAAACCCCTCAGTCTGTCATTTGGCAAAGAAGGCATGTTTGTTACATTAATGGGGCAGCAGGATAACAATCAGTTAATTACAGTTTATAGTGAAGAATCTAATAAGATTCTACTTAAGGTCTGTCATGTGGTAGCTGAAGTTTCCTTACTCAGTGGAAGCACTGCCCCAATGAATAAGATTGTACCCCTTGAAATCTCAGCCCTGTCAGAGAATTATTCAAATGTTTTTAAGGAACCTGAGAGTTTTCTGCCTGCTAGGCATGGCGATCATGCCATTCCTTTAGTACCTCGGGCTCAACCTTTTTTAGTTCGAGGCCCTATAGGTACTCGTTTGATGAAAGAATGTTATTGAAATTATGATTAAAGAGATGTTGTAGGAACAAACTGTCACTCCCAGTTAGTCCACTTTTGCTTCACTTGCGTTGCTACTAAAAAAGAAGGATTCAACTCGGAGGTTGTGTGTTGATTATAGGAGGTTAAATTCTCACAATTAAGAACAAATACCCCATCCAAATGGTGGAGGATCTTCTGGATGAACTTCATAGGGCCTAGTTTTTCTCTAAAGTTGACGTTAGGTCTAGCTATCATCAAGTAAGAATGAAAGCAGAAGATGAACACAAAACCGCTTTTCGAACCCATCATGGATTGGGGCAATTTAGGGTGATGCCATTTGGATTAACAAATGTCCCTGCCACTTTTTAATCATTGATGAATCAAGAGTTTGGACCACTTTGAGTAAGTTTATTCTAATTTTCTTTGATGACATTCTCATCTGCAGCTTGTCATTAGAGGAAAATCTAGAACACTTACAGGTGGTGTTGGAATTATTAAGAAGCCACCATCTGTTTGCTAAGAGGTCAAAATGTGACTTTGCCCAGTCACAAGTTGAATACTTGGGGCATATCATCAATGGTGACGGGGTGAGTAGTGATCCTAGTAATTTAATATCCATGGTGAATTGGCTGCAACCAATCAACATTAAAAAGTTGAGGGGTTTTTTAAGACTCGCTAGCTTACCGATGGTTTACTAAGAATAATGTTGTCCTTAGCAAATGCCTAACTACATTACTAAAGAAAAGGGAATTTTAATGGAGTGAAGAGGCTACAAAGGCCTTTCATGATCTTAAACTATGAATATAACTCATGTTTTGTCTTTGCCTGATTTTAGTAAACCGTCATTGTAGAAGTTGATGCATGTGCCACTGGTGTGGGGGCTGTTTTGATGCAAGAAAGGAAGCCAATTGCTTTTCTCAGCCAGGCCTTAAGTACAAAATACCAAGGCCTTTTTACCTATGAAAAGGAACTAGTTGCGTTACCATAAGCTATTGATAGGTGGAGGCATTACTTAGTTACCGATCATGTTATTATTATGATGGATCACTTCAGACTCAAGTTCTTGCACGAAAAGAAAATAAATACTGCACTATAGAACAATGATCTAACTAAATTGATAGGCTTGAGTTTTGAGATTCATTACAAAAAGGGAATTAACAATTCAAAAGTTGATGCCTTTTCAAGAAGGGTAGAACCATCTACTACCAAAGAAATATGTCAATTGGTCATCCAACCACAAGCTAAGTGGATAAAGGAGATCTTGGAAAGTTATGAGGGTGATGAAGAAGTCACAAGAATCAATAATGCACTTACCACTGACCCCACTACTTCAGTTGACTTGAAATTGCATAATGGGATCCTCAAATACAAAGATAAGATTTGGATTGGAAAGCGTGGTCATTTGAATCAACAACTAGTGCAACATGTTCATTTTTCACGACCCAAAATTCACCTGGTTGTGACGACACCTGACTCCAACATACTAGGTAAGCCAACCATAGAACAGTGTAACTCAAATGAAAGATTATTATTAACAAGGCATACAAATGGTTGAGTTCTATACAACATCCCAAGGATTGGTAGTAAAAATCATGAGCCACTAAGATTTTAGATTTATAAAGTTGGAACTAAAAGAAATACAACATCTGTTTGGAATATATATATAAACAGAGTACATATCAAAATCTACCAAGGACAAGTGATAGCTATATCCAGAATGTAGGTACATCGCCAATGATAGACCTCGTCATGCACAGTAGCTCAACTCCAAGATCTGCACGTAAGGTGCAGAAGTGTAGGATGAGTACAACCGACCCCATGTACTCGGTAAGTATCTGACTAACCTCGGTGAAGTAGTGACGAGGTCTCAGGTCAAGGATACTCCCTCTATATATATATGTGTGTGTGTGTGTGTGTGTGTGTGTGTGTGTGTATATATAAAACCTACACAACTCAATAATATGTTCGTGTAACCCAGCAACAGTAACAAAGTCTAAACAGAAATACAGATACCACCAAAGGTGCACATAGAGAATACGTGAGCAAGTCTCTTAACAATTAAACATGTAAAGAAGATATGCTTCTAATATCAAATAACATGTCAACAATTTCATAAAGAGAAGATATACCCAGATACTACTCCAGTTCAACAACTCAGCATATAGAGAAGATATGCGTCAAACATCATTAATTCATCAAAGCTGGCATATAGAGATGATATGCATGAAATACCAGATAATTCTTCAACAGATACATATAGAGAAGATATGCATGAAATATCAATTAACCCTTCAACAATTGCATATAGAGAAGATATACATGATTGAACAAGCTAAGTCACACAGATTCACATATAGAGAAGATATGTACCATGTCTCTTCTCATCAAGTAAAACGACATATAGAGAAAATATGCATAAGGGCATGTATGCATCTCAGAGCTAGCATATTGAGAAAATATGCAGTAAAATCATGTATACATCCAAGGAGTTTGCAAATAGGGAAGAGATGCCAAGTCCAACCAAGAATCACTTTTCCATAACCACGACAACAAGAAACCCGTCGGTTTCTCACAACATGTGTGTACACCATCAAGAGAGAAACATGAGGGGGTGACCCTAAGGGGATGGATCCTTATCTACATGCTGCACGGACAACACGTGCCAATAATAACAACCGCATAAACCACTCACGTTCTATCATATCTCGGATCTGCACGGACCACACACGTGCAACCAATTTAGTTCATATCACACAAAAAGCATATACAAGAATTCATGTACATGAACAATAAATATAAAATCACATACTCATGGACTGAATAAGAGCATGTTAAGGTGTATGCATATGCAAGCGTACAAATACAGCTCAAATCAGGCGGATACGACATGCAACAACAAATATCATGTTCAACAGGAAATAAACACCTACACATGATCTCTATGATTCACGCAGTTTACGTAGTCACAAAACATATAAAGCATGATAGCAAGAAGCACAATATCTAAATCAAGGTATAGCACAGTCTAAAGACTACTCCGATTATGAATCATACATAGCACCCGTATATATGCTCGTAACCTAGCATATATGTCGCTTCTCACATATTTAATTAGACAAACAAAGTCATATACAAAGGGTTATTCCTTCAACAAGATTAGGCAAGATACTTACCTCATCCGGGCTAGTACGAAGCTCTAAAATTGCATTCCTTGATAAACCACCTCAAACCGGCTCAAATTTAGCCAAACATCAACCAAGGAAGTCCAACAATGCCAGAGGAAACGATCCCAATCCATAAAGCTTCGATCTTTAAAGAATTTCCAAAAAGTCAACAAATGTCAACCCGGGACCCCCATACCCGAAATCCGGAACCAATACCAAAATCTTATGTCCCATATCCTACCGAGTCCAAATATATGATTAGATTCCAAAATAAAATCCAAATCGGTACTCAAAACCCCAAAATACACTTTCTTAAAGTGTAGGCGAAAATCCTAATTTTTCCTTCAAAATTTCATGATTAAAGTGTATAAATCCATGGGAAATCAATATGTATGATCAAATCTAAGTGGAAATTACTTATCCACAAAGTAGTAGAGAAAATTTCCTCCAAAAATTGCCTCTTACCGAGCTCCCAAACTCAAAATAATAAAATATGAATGAACTCTCGAAGTTAAAAAAGTTGCCAGTGATTCCGTATCTGCGAACTAATTGTTCGCACATGCGACCTCGCTTCTGCGAGCGATATCTCACATCTGCGAACTACAGTAAAACTGGACAACCTTGTATCTGCGGACCAAGTATAGCATTTGCAGCTCCGCAGGTGCGCATAACCTTACGTAGAAGCGCCTTCGCACCTGCGCCCCCAGCTCCGCAAGAGCGACCTCTCCTCAGATACCAATCTCGCATCTGCGAATATTTACTCCGCAAGTGTGATCTCGCACATGTGCTCCCTCGCATAAGCGATAAAATCCCTGACCAACTCAACATCGCAGAAGTGATAATCTTTCCGCAAAAGTGGCATTGCACCTGCAACCAATCCTCTGCAGGTGCGAAACACCAGTAACAGAACTACCAATCAAGATCAAAATAATCCGAAACATACCCGAGCCCTTTGGGACCCCCCAAACATCTGATCATGACCAAATACGTTATCTAAACTTCTCCAAAAGCTGGAAACATCATAAATAATATCAAAACCTTGAATCGAATATCAAAATCATTCTCTTAACCTTCAAATCTTCAAACTTCGTCGAACGTGTCCCAATCACTCTTAAACATTCCGGATTTCAACCACACTTTGCACACAAGTTACAATCAACCAAACTAACCTATATAAGGTCTCAAAACCACAATAGGAGTCTGATAAAACCAAAGTCAACTCCTGGTCAAATCTATGAACTCCTCAATTCTTCGAATTGCCAACTTTCGACAAATAGAGCCAAAGCCTTTTAAGAACATCCAAATTTAAATCCGAACATACACCCAAGTCCAAAATCACCATACAGACCTATTGAAACCATCAAATCTCAATTCCGAAGTTGTTTACCCAAAATTCAAACGTTGGTCAACTCTTCTAACTTAAAGCTTCCAAATTGAGAATCACTCTTCCGGAACAATCCCGAACTATTCGAAAATCAAGATCAACCATGCATGCAAGTTGTGAAACATCATATGAAGTTATTCAAGACCTCAAACCACCAAGTAGAATGCCAATACTCAAAATGGCCCGACGTACGTTTTCCACCACTTAAACATATGTTCGTCCTCGAACGTGCCTAGAGTCATTCCAAAGTCATCAAATCACAGTACAAACTCGTCATACACATACTCATAGGTGGTCCCACGTCACCACAATCCATACAAGTTCATTAGCCAATCCCGACTAAAGCTTCTTTCTTCAACCTTTGCCCATAAACCTTGAGCCAAATTCTAACATCCGGAATTCCTTTCAAGATCCGATTCTCGCATATATATATATATATATATATATATATATACTGTCTCAACAAGCTGCATCAAGCCACAACCATGTTCCCAAAACTTAAACACATGATATACCACATAACTCATGTGCTCATAATGATATCTTCAGACAACAATAGCTGCTCATTAACAATCTCGGTACGACGACATACCTCATATAAAATAAAACCTTGTTTTAAACCTTCGTACACTTCTAATGGTGAAAGAACACATAGAAACTCATAACCACCCATAATATCAACAAGTCATGGAGCTCGCTCGCTCGATAAGAACCATTGCTAAATTCTAAGCTGACTACTGACATTATTCTTCCCAACATACCTTAACCGAATCTGATAGCATTAATTCCGGGTCCAATAGCCTCATATCACTTAGTACAACATGCTTGACTGACAGGCTACATCACTGCCACCTGGAGCCATATACTATGCAATTCACACCCAACAAGCAACAACTCGAATATAACCAAAGATTAAAGGTGAACCAAATAAGAGAACCATCTGACTAGGTTACCAGAAACAATCACCAAGGCATAATGCTATGATTCCATCCCACAAAGGAGAAGTAAAACACATGAAATAAGCACAAAGGATCATATCCTAAGACAACTTCGCTGCAGCGCGTGACCCAATCCAAACACACGGGTCCACATGGAATACATCGAGCCATGATGCACACAATCAAAAATCACATGCATATCAACAACAAAGACGCGAAGTGCATGACTATAAGCATGGATAAACGGATAGCAGAATATACCATAGACGGGAAAACCATAACCAAGGCGCAATAAACCATTCAATACCCTAAGAGCCATCTCGCTAAAATCTCGCCACAAGGCCCAAACAGAACCACATTATGTGTGTAAATAGTCAACAGTCTCACAACCCATTATAGTATAAGGGAGTAACACATGAAACATATTAGAACATGGATAAGATCAACTCTAGCGATGACACACCCCCAAAAATAACCGTGCTGAGTAAGCAAATCCGATTTGATGTAGAACACACATTCTTATTAGCCTTGCTAATAAGCCCTCAAATCAATTCCAATCATCTTGAAATAGGTAAGTAACCTCCAAAAAGTCCACAATAACATATCCATAACACATACCATCAGCTATCTAACTCTTAACATATCTTCACAGTCCACAACCAAGGAATAGTCTGCCTCTTAAGAACTTCCTTTCTCTAACTCTCAAGAATACATGATTCTCCATATCTGATCCCAACTCCACCACTCAAATGACTAATACATCACTCATACACAATCACTTCACGGAAGATACTCTTGTAGATCTTCTGTGCCACGAACCAAAATCTGAGCATCAACAGTCAACAACCAGGTGATTACCGTAATACTAGTCAAGCATCCGCAAGTCAAAATACAATGCATCTTCTAATACGAACACCCTTCTCAAGCTATGTCAGAGAGTGCGAACATTATCTTAACTTCTAAACTCCTCCATGCTATCTAAAACTCATGACCTTCCCTTCGAAACTGAACCGCAACCTTATACATACAAATCTTAATCCCACAAGGCGCACCACATTTATCATGCTATCATATGAAAATACGAGAATCCCATTATTAACTCTGAATCACAAGTAGGATAGACACCCCATCAATGAGAAACCTTCCACTTAACTCAATCCCAAAGAACATCGCAACACGCAACAAACCTTCCTCAACTATAGAAGACATCAACCTCGAGCTGTGATCAAATCCAATTGTGAGCTCTTCAGAACCCATTTCACATAACTGACCATCAACTGAACCTCTAATCTAACAAAGTCACGTAGACTTCCAAACCCAAGAGTATTGCCACAAAACACCTATAAAGCGTCGCCACCAAAAGAATCGATCACTTTTATTACTATGCCGATCCAAACCACAACCAACCTGACTCATTTCTTTGAGTTTCCCCTTGACTTGCCTTCAAGATAACTTTTCTCTTTGCCAGTGCACTATGATCCTCAATCAAACTCACCCCCAAGAAACCCTAACATAAAACCATGTTGTCTTAAGCCCCATAAATATATTTCCTCTTAAGCCCCCAATAGCACCACAAATCGAAATACCCGCTCTGAAAAGACCTTCTATGAATATGAAGTTGTTTATTTCCTCTCTCTCATATTAAAACGTCGATACAATAGTGAAACAAAAATAATGCAAGTCTCGACACCATCCAATGCAACCTCAGACCTTAGTCATACACAAATATAGAAATCCTTAAATATCACACATAAATCTCACACCAGTTGGAACCCCTCTCAAGTGCCACCTACACCTCTCTAACCTCCAATACACTGTCAATACGTGCCAAATTTCTTATGCTTCACCAACACATGGATACCCAAAAGAAGCAACCCAACAATTCTTTCTCCTTGCTAACTACGTCGACCACAAATAACAAACCTAATCATTCCAAGATTTCTATATACCCATAAAGTATAGTATATCATGCATCAAGCAATTTCCTTCTCGAGTCATCCTCAAAATCAGCCTCTTTATGTCATAATTGATCTACAAGTATGCCTCAGTCCAACTAGTATAACACATGATCATGCAATCTGATCGTCGATAGTAGACTCCCCCACTTAGCTCAAAGCCATAATACACATCATCCGATAACCACATTACTCTTCCTTTATAACTACCATGATCTCACACTATAGTCCAGCTGAATTCTTCATAAGCCCATTAGCAATAGTCATAAAACACCTCAAACAATCTGCTAAACGCATATTCATCTTTGTGACAGTCGTGCGAACTTCCTCTAGTGATCCCAAACTCAAATTGCAGCACATACATCTCACTAGGTAGAAAGAAAACTCTTCACAAAAATATTTTATTAATCACACAACCTCCAACCATCCCACAGGAGGTCCCACCTGCTTAGCCTCAAACTGGCATCTCCGTATGGCCCTATTATATTCACAACCATTATGTAATCACTTAATTTTTCCGAGTCTAAACTCATCAACAAGACATAAGAATCTACTTTATTCCACAATTGAACAACTGAAATATCCTCAACACACTCATAACTCGAGACTGTACAACACATCAAGACAAGCATCCATAGCATGTGCATCCCAATCAAATTCTTCTCATCACATCCAAACCATCTAAGCATAGTTCTCAGTCACATAATACTCATCATATAGCTATCTAGCAACTCACTGAGACATCAATGCCACTCCTAGGGATACTACCGAACATATACGTCCAAATGCACAAGCTCACACAACTGAAACTACTGAGCCCCAAGCTGCGGTCTGAACCTGGCCCCAAGTCCACCAGACTAGCCAACCTCCACAACACAGAGAACACATCTCGCACCTCATCCACGACATCACAAGCCGTCGGTGCACAATTGATACCGAATGCTCCACATCACATACAAGTGAATGGAAGGAAATCAAAGATATAAGTTTCAAGCTGAATAAATGTCGCATGATAAGGAAAGAAAGAAAGTGAAGTTTCCTAGATGCACTGTAGCCTCCCGAAGATAGGTATGGACGTCATCATACTTATCTGCAAGACCCTACTAGACACTTGATCATGACTCGTAGAACCTAGAGCTCATATACAAACTTGTCACGACCCAAAATCTACCTAGTCGTGATGATACCTAAACCCAGCATGCTAGGTAAGCCAAACATAGAACAATGTAACTCAAGTGAAAGATTATTATTAACAAGGCATAAAAATAGCTGAGTTCTATACAAAATCCCAAGGATTGGTAGCACAAATCATGACCATTAAGATTTAGATTTACAAAGCTAGTAATCTAATGCAACATATTTTCGGAATATACATGAACAGAGCACAAATCTAATGCTATCAAGAACAAGTGGCAGCTATATCCAGAAAGCAGGCACATCTCTAATGATAGACTCCATCATCAGCAACAGCTCAGCTCAGCTCTGGGATCTGCAAGCAAGATGCAGAAGTGTAGTATGAGTACAATCGACCCCATGTACTCAGTAAATATCCTGACAAACCTTGGTGAAGTAGTGACGAGGTCTCAGGTCAAGGATACTCAATATATATAGCTCAATAACATGGTCATGTACCCAGCAACAATAACAAAGTCTAAATAGGAAATACAGATACCATCAACGGTGCACACAGAGACGATGTGCGCAAGTCTCTTAACAGTTAAATATGTAAAAAAGATATGCTTATGATATCAAATAACACGTCAACAATTGCATAAAGAGAAGATATACCCATATACTACTCCAGTTCAACAAATCAGTATATAGATAAGATATGCGTCCAACATTATTAATTCATCAAAGTTGGCATATAGAGAAGATATGCGTATAGTATCAAATAATCCTTCCACAATTGCATATAGAGAGGATACACATGAAATACGAAATAATCCTTCAATAGTTTCATATAGAGAAGATATGCATGAAATATCAATTATCCCTTCAACAATTGCATATAGAGAAGATATGCATGATTAAACATGCCAAGTCACACGGATTCTCATATAGAGAAGATATGTACCGTGTCTCATCTCATCAAGTAAAGCGGCATATAGAGAAGATATGCATAAGGGCAGTATACATCCTGGAGCTAGCACATAGAGAAGATATGCAATAAAATCATGTATACATCCTTGGAGTTTGCAAATAGAGAAGAGATGCAAAGTCCAACCAAGAATCACTTTTCCATAACCACGACAACCAAAAACCTTTCGATTTCCCACAACCTACGTACATCATCAAGAGAGAAACATGAGAGGGTGATCCTAGGGGATGAATCCTTATCCACACTCTACATGGACAACTCTCGTACTGCACGGACAACTCATGTGGCAATAATAACAGCTGCACGGACCACTCACGTGCTACTAACTCAGTCCATGCCACACATAAAGCATATACAAGAATTCATGTACATGAACAACGGATATCAAATCACATACTCATGGACTGAAGAAGTTAGCATGTTAAGGTATATACATGTGCGAATGTACAAATACAACTTAATTCATGCGGATACGCCATGCAGTAACAAATATCATGTTCAATTGGAAATCGATACCTATACATGTTCTCTAGCATGAGTCACGGAGTTCACATAGTCATACAAATATATAAAGCATGATACCAAAAAGCACATTATCCAAATTAAGGCATAGCATAGCCTACAGACTACTCTTGTTATGAATCATACATATCACCCTTATATACGCTCGTCATCTTGCATATACATCGTTCTCACACATTTCAATTAGACAAGCAAAGTCATATCCTAAGGGTTATTCCCTCAATAAGATTAGGCAAGATACTTACCTCATGTGGGCTAGTTCGAAGCTCCAAAATCGCATTCCTTTAGGAATAACCTCAAATCGGCTCAAATCTAGCCAAACGTCAACCAAGGAAGTCCACCAATGCCATAGGAGATAATCCCAATTTAAAAAGCTTCGATTTTTGAAGAATTCCCAAAAAATCAACAAAAGTCAACCTGGCCCCGCGTGCCCAAAATTCAAAACCAATACCAAATCGATGACTTGTAACTGGCGAGTCCAAATATATGATTAGATTCTAAAACCAAGTCCAAGTTGGTACTCAAAAGCTCCAAAATACACTCTCTTAAAGTGTAGGTGAAAATCTCAATTTTTCCTTAAAAATTCCATGATTAAAGTGTATAAATCCATGGGAAATCAATATGTATAATTAAATCCAAGTAGAAATTACTTACCCACAAAGTAGTAAGAAAAACTCCTCCAAAAACCGCCTCTTACCGAGCTCCTTTAACTCAAAATAATAAAATATGAATGAACCCTCGAAATAAAATAAATTGGCAATGATTCCACATCTGTGGAAAAATTGGTCGCACCTGCGAGCTCGCTTCTACGAGCCATATCACACATATGCGAAGTAGACTTAAATTGGACAACCTCACATCTGTGGAGCAAACATCATATCTGGGGCTCCGCAATTGCGCATAACCTCACGCAGAAGCACCTTTGCACCTGCGCCCCCAGCTTCGCAAAAGCGACTTGTCTTCTTAGGTACCAATCCCCCATATGCGTATATTACTCCGCATGTGTGATCTCGCACCTGCGCTCCCTCACACGCAGAAGCGATAAACTCCCTGACCAACTCAACATCGCAGAAACGATAATCTTTCCGCAAAAGTGGCATAGCACATGTAACCAATCCTCCGCAGGTGCGAAACAATAGTAACAACAAGTCAAGATCAAAATAATCCTAACTCACTCGAAATACACTCGAGCCCCTCTAGACCCCGTCTAAACATCTGATCATGAACAAATACATTATTCAAACTTATTCAGAAGCTCGAAACATCATAAATAACATCAAAACCATTAATCGAAGATCAAAATTATTCTCTTAACCTTCAAACCTTCAAACTTCGCCGAATGTGTCCGAATCACATTTAAACATTTCGGATTTCAACTAAACTTTGCCTAAAGTTCCAATCAACCAAACGAACCTATACAAGATCTCAAAACCTACTCCGGTCAAACCTATAAACTTCCCAATTCTTCAAATTGCCAACTTTTGACAAATAAAGCCAAAGCCTTCTAGAAAAATCCAAATTCAAATCCGAACATATGCTCTAGTCAATAATCACCATATTGACCTATTGAAACCATCGAATCTCGATTCTGAAGTTGTTTTTCAAAAAGTCAAACTTTGGTTAACTCTTCCAACTTAAAGCTTCCAAATTGAGAATCACTTTTCCGGAACAATCCCGAACTTTCCAAAAATCAAGACAACCATGCACGCAAGTCCTAACACATCATATGAATCTATTCAAGACCACAAACCATCAAGCGGAATGTCAGTACTCAAAACGAATGGGCCGGTTGTTACATTATTCCACCGATTTAGTAGATTATTCAGGCATTACAACTACATTGCACAGAGTTAGAGCTATTTTCTATTGGCCATCAATGTCGGAAGTTGTTGAAGATGTAGTAAGGAGTTGTGTAGTTTGTCAGAGGTGTAAAAATGAACAAGTAGCCTATTCTGGACTGTTAGAACTTTGCCATTACTTGCTAGGCCATGGAAACACATATCCATGAATTTTATTGAAGGACTATCTAGGTCCAAGGGAAAGGATACCATCATGGTGGTGGTTGATAAATACAGTACAACATGTCCATTTCTTGACTTTAGCTCATCCTTTAATAGCCGTGCAGGTGGCCACTTTTTTCTTGGATCAGTTCTATAAATTACATGGGTTGCCCAACTGTATAATCTCTGACAAAGACAAAGTGTTCCTCAGGTTGTTATAGAAGGAATTATTTAGTTTGCTTCAAACCAAATTGATGTATATTTCAGTTTACCATCCACAAACTGTTGGTCAAACTGAAAGGATAAAACGGTGTCTAGAGAATTACTTGAAATGCATGACAAGTCACAAACTAGCTGAATAAAGTAAATGGATTTCACTGGTAGAATTTTTTCATAATAATAATTACCACTCAGCTACTCAGATGAACTCTTTCAAAATACAATATGATTATGATCCTCCTCAATTCTCTTTTGAGCTGATATCACCATCCAAGGCAGCTTCGGTGGTCTAAATGCTAAAGGAAAGACGACGATGGCTAAGGTGCTAAAAAAGAATCTAGAAAAAGCTCAGAGTAGGATGAAGTTTTACCCTAATAAAAATAGGACTGAAAGGGAATTTGAGGCATGGGATTGTGTGTTCATTAAACTCTAGCTCTACAGGCAGCCCTCAGTTGTTGTACGAAGAGTTTGAAGTTGAACATCAATATTTTCTGGGCCTTATTAGATTGTGAAAAAGATTAGCCATGTGGCTTACGAACTGTAACTTCCTCCATATTCCAAGATACATCCAGTTTTTCACATATCACAACTTAAGACAAAGGTGGGACACGATCAAATCCCTTCAGTTAAATCTCTTGTGTGTGCTTCTGATGGACAGCCCTTAGTTGAGCCTATTGCTTTTTTGGACAGAAGGGTGGTGAAGAAAGGCAATGCAGCTGCTACGCAAGTACTTGTGCAATGGGCTAACTTGCTTCATGTGGAGGGAACTTAGGAAGAGATGGTAGCTAAGATGTTAGCTAAATTAAGTTTGAAGGTGGTACTACTCAGTCCAATTACGTTTTGTAGTTGAAGTTAAGTTTATGTCAATTAGACCCCTAAGGCAATTTGTTATTTTACTTTAGTCCATGCCAGGCTTAGGGAAGTTCTGGAATACCCCTTAGTTGTATTCAGAAGAGCTTGTATATTTTTGATATTATTTGATGAATGAATTAATATCTTCCTCATTTTTACCTCTTTCTCTCTCACTCTGTTCTATCTCTTCTCAATATCTTTATCTGTCTATTTCACCTTGCAAAATCACCATCATTGAACTTTGGTAAGTTCCATATTCGATACATTTAATTCCTATTTCAATGTGAGCTACATGAAGGAATTAATCAATAAGGTTGGGGAAAAAAATATATCCCTTCTTCCAAATCATCATCTGCGTGAACACGTATAGCTAGAGAGAGCGGATATTCTTTTACAATTCAACAAGCTATCGTGTATAGTATCTAGCTATCGTGTATAGTATCGATTCCCTTAGTAATGATGACAAGAATTGAAGAAGATTCACAAGGAATTAGAGTTGGAGTCAATCACTATCTAGGAGAAACATGAAAGAACAATTAAGTGGTAATTTTTGAATATGCCGTAACTCAATGTCAGACTGATTCGCCGGTAAACTTTGTTGAGTTGGATATGTGATCAACTTCTCTAGCCAGTAAATTAATGAATGCAATTAGGATTTCTTTCTTGTCCTTCAGCTTTAGGTTATAAATTGCACTTAGTTTGTCCTTGTCAAGATCGAGAATGAATAGGTTGATTTATAACTTATTTGGCCAAATTTCTAAATTTAATTTATTTTAAAAAATATTTTTAAAAAAAATAATTTTTAAAAAAGTACTTTATATGAAAAGCAGTTTGTGTTTGGCTAATTAATTTGAAACTTTTTGAGCAGTAATTAGTGTTTGACCAAGTTTCTAAAAACTACTTCTAGGTATATTTTTCTCAAAAGCGCTTTTCAAAAAGGTGCTTTTAGAGAGAAGTTACTTTTTTCTGCTTCTACTCAAAATCACTTTTTTTTTTTTGGGCCAAACACATCAACTGTGATTTTTTTTTAATTTAAAAAAACGTACTTTTGGCCTTGGAGAAGCTTTGGCCAAACAGGCTATTAATCTTCTGTCAGGCAATGACGGAGATTGGGCAATGTTTACCCTTGACTACGGATAACAATTAAATTTGTACGTGGTTTAAGGATACGTGACCTAGTTTGATACAACTAAAGAAAGAACTAAAATAGAGATTAAATTCAGTAAATAAGGAAGAAGCAAACCACAAGTATGGGGTAGCTTTATTGTGGCAAAATCCTCTAAAGCAAGATATGAAGCAGACAGATTGAAAAAGTATATAGATTATAGCCTTGTGTATATTGATCGTAGATTGTTGTGTCCATTTACAATAGTGCTGCCTGTTTATATAGGGAGGAAAAAGAATCCTATACAAGGTAAAAAACCTATCTACAAGGTAAGATATCCCTAGAATTAATGGCTTCAACGTCTTTACTGATTTCAGCCGCGATTCCAGCAGAGATATTTACATATTACGAGAATTTCGGCCCTTTAGTCACGTCAATCTGATAATTTTACCATAAGGTGTCTTACCCTGATTGGCCTCGACGATCTCGTCTCGAGCGCCTTGGTTTCGAGCTTCATTCCGGTGGAATCCGGTCTTGGATTTCTCCTTTTGGATGTCCCGTTCTCGGCCTTTCGAGTAACGACTTCGATCGACGCTGGTCATTGAACCCCGAAATCGACATCCCCTATGCAAGCGATCGAACTCGCCCCTATACAGATAGTCTCCTCGTTTTTAGGAGAATAATGATAAAAAACGATATGAGCTGCCGCTTTCGAGATTAGGTCAAATGAAAACATACTTATGGCGCACGACACGCAATTCTGAGTATCGTGTCAAAAGACACAAAACGTCATATCGATGAATGACGGCAGCATGATGACGCACGTGATAAGTATCAAAAATGTCTTTTCATAGACCAACTGAAGACAAAACTTGTCACGCCTGCAAGCGTTAATTAATGCTTCCTCACTTTGGGACTCGAACCGCCATCTTTAAGAGGGTATAAATAGCCCTCTTATTATTCAGTTTCAGAGTTTGCGTTGTTTGAGTACCATATTCTTCAAGTTTTCTGAGTTTGATCTCAAGTGATTCCCCCATTATTTTTGCCTTACGCTTGCGTTTATTTGCTTTTCTAACTCTTTATTTCCAATGGCAAAGACATCCAAGTCTATTCCTCAGAAACAAAACCCTTCTTCCTCTCAACCCGCTAAAGAAGCTGAACCTGTCGTCGTTGAGGGGACTTCGACCGAGCCCCCATTAAAAGCATTGGTACTGGTTGGATGCTCAACCGGTTCTGACTTTAAGGTAGAGAAGGCTTCTTCTGTATCGGGCCGGGGTGAGCCGGTCACGAGATATATTTGTTCGATTACGAACAAAAATATAGAGAGGGTGAAGCAGGATTGCAACTGGGTTGGCAAGGATGTGGTGGTTCCTTCACCAGAAGAGGCAATCACCACTCACGTGGAGGGCTACTTGAGTGTTTACACTGACCCCTTCACGTTGGGCCCTTTGGACCCTATCATCGTCGAATTTTGCAAAAGGTACGATGTTATACTGTGTCAGATTCATCCCTCCGTTTGGAGAATAGTCATTCTCTTTCGTTTTTTTGTGAGTAAGATAGAAGGGCATCCCTTCACCGTCGATCACCTCCTTCGACTTTACAGTCCCCGAATCTTCTCTGGGGGACTAATAAAACTTGCTCGCCGGGCTAGCAAAGCCCCCTTTCGAGCATCGACGAGGATAAGGACCAAGGATGGATGAGCCGTTTTGTTCGAATAAAGATATCGGACCTGATCCCTGCCGAAAACATGCCGTTCCCTGAAAAATGGAACATGAGCCGTAAGTGTTACTTTCCTATTTTAACTTATTCGATGTCTTCCCTTTGTTGTCTTACTAACATATCTTGCATGGTGTAGCTGTTTCTTGAATGCCGGCCGCGATTCAGCATTTGAAAAAATGAGTCGAGAAGGTGGTATCTCAAAGGACCTATTCGGAGCGTGCCTGGCGCGAGATATCAAAGGGCCGGTGGGAGGCCAAAAATCATGGTGAGAACCTTGGTGAGATCGGTAATATTTTTATTCCATATCTTATGTTATTGATGATGCTGCTGCTCTATAACTTACTTCATTTCTTCCTTTGTAGGTCTATCGAAGGATGTTGAATTGAGACCAGCGTCCCCTGGTAGAGAGGTTCCTTGCCCTCCCCCTGCCTCGGAGCAAGAAGGGGAGAAAAAGAGGAAGGAAGTCCCCGGTTCTTCTGGCCCGAGAAGAAAAAACCAAAGAAAAGCATAGCTCGTAAGACCAGAATTGCGGACGTAGCTTATCGGTTGGACGATGAATCCGAGGAAGACTAAGGCCTCGAGATTTTAAGCAGCGAGCCATCTCGGGCAGTCCCCGAGCCGAGGGTCGATGAAACACATATTCATCGAGTAGAGGAACTCGATGCAGGGGCGAGAACAGGGGCTTCCGCCGATGCGGGGGAGGCAGCGCAGGGAATCTCGGGCTCCCCAGAGGCAATGGACTCCCCTTCTTTCTCGAAGTCAACCCTTAATGAAGCCCGAGCTGCAAGAGCGCATTCGCCGAGCGAAGGCCATGTAACGGAAGGGCCTTTTGAAGATTTCTTCGACGGTGTGCCATCGGTTGATACCTTTGGGCTCGAAGTACCGAGGAAGAGTCCCTCCACCGAGACGAGCAAGCCCTCTTTCGGTCCCAAGCTGGTCGATAGATTTCCTGCTCCGAGTTCTAACCCTGATCGAAAAAGAATAATAAAATTCGCCATTCCCGAAGATGCTAGGGCCCTTTCTACGCCCGTGGGGGTGGCTAGTTATCTTCGGTGTTTGGTGACCGAAGAATATTAGGCCGCAATGGACGAGGTGGATGAGGCCTGCTTGTTCAATGAAGCTCAACAAGCATCAAATAAGGTAAAACTTCTTATAAGCTTTGTCCGGTGTTTGCCATTTTACTTTTCAATCTAGCCTAACTGTCTTATTTTCTATTGTATTCGTAGGCCTTGGTGCTTCATCATGAGGCTTTTCTTCGACTAAGGGAAGAAAAGGCACGTCTTGAGCGGCTTGAAGGGGAAATGTCGACCCTTCGGGCCGAGCTAGACTTTGTGCGCAAGGAAAATACTGGTATACTCGACCAGATGGGGCAGCAACTTGACCGAATAAACCAATTCCGATCCGCATTGAGCAAGGCCAAAGCAGAGACTAATGAATGGAGAGCTAAGACCGATCTGCTGACCTTGGAAAAAGAAAGCCTCCAAGCTCGAAGGTTTCTTTGGAAGAACAAGTCTCGGAGGCACAAGCGAAAATCGGGACTCTAGTTAAGAGTACCGATACGCTTCAATCCCAGGTCGAGACGCTCACTTCGGATCGTGATGTTTTGGTCAACGAGCTGCAATCGGCAAAATCAGAGGTTGCTACATCCAAAGACGAGGCCGATGAGTTGATAGCCCAATATAGGGCCGATGCCGAGGCTACTCAGGAACAGTCGAAGTTTCTGGTTGAATACGCCAAATGCCAAAGCCGCCTTTTTGTTCTCGAAGAGTTACAAGCTCGGGGCTTCGATCTATCTACTGAGGTCGACGATGCAAAAAGGATCAAAGCCGAAGCCAGGAAGCGGGCCTTCCCAGAAGAAGAGGAAGAAGACTCCGCGGACTCTGAATAATGACATCTATTGTATAATATGTCCTTTTAGAATCTCCATTTCTGTAACTTACTTTTGCTCATATATATGAAAGATCTTCTTTATTCTCCTTTCTCGTTTGGTCTGTTTTGATTCTTTGTTCTTAAAACCGATAATTCTACTTGTAGAATTTTCTGTCCTTCGGGCTTAGTTAAGACTTAGCCTATTTCTCGGCAGACCTTTCCACGGCTGATTCGGTAAGGCCTAAGCCTTGAAAGGGATCCGAGGTTTGCCTTAGTAGGTTTTATTTCCCTTTGAGCTTCATTAGCTCGATGCGGCCTTGGCCTATTAACAAATCGGGGTTCTCCCTTAGCAGGTCTTGTTCCCTTTTGAGTTTTATTGACTCGATTCGGCCTTGGCTTATTAAGAAATGGGGGTTCTGCCTTAGCAGGTTTTAGTCCCCCCTCGAGTTTAACTTGATTCGGCCTTAGCCTTTTATAAATTGGGGTTTGCCTTAGTAAGTCTTATTCCCTTAGACCTTCATTAGCTTGATAAGGCCTTGGCCTTTTATAAATTGGGGCTTGCCTTAGTAGGTCTCATTCCCCCTTTGATTTTTGAGTCAAGCTTTGAGTAATGTTAGTTTTCGATCGTGCAACAAAAATCGAGATGGCCTTCGGGGCTGGAGACAAGATATCGGTGCCAAAGAACTTTTATTAGCGTTCAAGTGCTTGTAATATTTGCTTAGGGGGTAGATCAATCTACTTGGGCATGGTACTTTTGACCGTTTGACCCTTACATTGATTCCTAATGATCTATGAGAAGTTCCCTCGAATTGAAGTAGATAAGCAATGAATAAGCAGTCTTCTGATATTCAAGGTCGATCGAAGTTGTGCACCGAATATTATTGCCTTCGATATGTGACCAATCTAAGTTAACACGATTCCTGGTTGCCTCATTAAAAACCTTGCCGTAAAACCCAATTTGGGACAAAATCGGTCGAAGGGAAAAAGAGTGCAACACGTGCTTTCAGTCCTAATGTCCTGTGCTTCTTGGCTCGAGGTCACTTCGTTCAATACCTGCGGATGTTAGTAACATAAAACAAACAAACGAAGAGTGAACTTTCATACCTCAATAATAGTATCGCTTTAAATGGCTTATGTTCCAATTGTTCGGTAGTTGTTTGCCATCCATGGTTCCGAGTTTGTAAGATCCCTTTCCGGTGACCCTTAAGATGGTGTAGGGCCCTTCCCTCTGGAGTATTGGGCGTGATCTTTTTGAGCACTAGGTCTCCGATGTTGAAATGTTGAAGATGGGCTCTTCGGTTGTAGTATCTTTTGACCTTTTGCTTTTGGGCGGCTATCCGAACAAGGGCTGCTTCCCTTTTTTCATCCAATAATTCCAAATTGGTGTTCATAGCTTCGCGATTCAATTCTTTTGTTGCGTATAGGAATCTGGTACTCGGTTCGCCTACTTCGACTGGTATCAACGCTTCAGCACCGTGGAGTGGCCCCAGTGCTGGTTTTCTCGATTGTGCGATATGCCCATAAAACCTCAGGCAATATTTCTTTCCATTTTCCATTTGCGTCGGTTAATCTTTTCTTTAGTTTTCAAATTATAGTTTTGTTGGTCGATTCAGCTTGGCCGTTGCTGCTGGGATGATAGGCGTCGATAGAATCCTTTTGATTTTGTTGTCTTCGAAGAACGTTGCCACTTTGCTGCCGATAAATTGCTTGCCATTATCGCACATGATCTCCAATGGCATCCAAATCGACATACGATGTGATCCCAGATGAAGTCGATTACCTTCTTTTCCCTAACTTTCTCGTATGCCTGTGCTTCAACCCATTTGGAGAAATAGTCAGTCATAAAAAGAATGAACTGAGCCTTACCTGGTGTGTAGGGGAGAGAGCCGATGATGTCCATCCCCCATTTCATGAATGGCCATGGCGACAAGGCCGAATGTAGCGTCTCCCCGTGCTGATGGATCATTGGTGCGTGTCTTTGGCACTCGTTACACTTGCGAACGGACTCCTTTGCATCTTTTTCCATATTGATCCAATAATAACCGACTCAGAATTATTTTTCGGACCAAGGATTCGATGCCGGAATGATTCCCGCATGTGCCTTTGTGTATTTCCCTTAAGATATATTTGGTGTCTCCCGGTCCCAGACATATTGCGAGAGGGCCACCGAATGTCCTTCTGCATAGGGTTCCATCATTGGATAAACAGAACCGGGCTGCCTTTGTGGGTAATGCTCTCGATTCTTTAGGATCCGAAGGGAATTTACCTGAACTGAGATAATCTATATACTTGTTCCTCCAATCCCAGGTCAAACTTGTTGAACTGATTTCGGCATGGCCTTCCTCCACCACCGACCTCAAAAGTTGTACGACCTTATTGGACTTTATCTCCTCATCTTCGACCGATGATCCCAGATTAGCGAGGGCATCGGCCTCACTGTTTTGTTCTCGAGGTATGTGCTGCAAGGTCCACTCTTTAAACCTGTGCAATGTGACTTGGAGCTTGTCCAAATACCTCTACATTCGCCCTTCTCTGACTTCGAAAGTCCTGTTTACTTGATTGACTACGAGGAGGGAATCACATTTGGCTTCGATTATCTCTACTCCCAGGCTTTTGGCCTGCTCTAAACTTGCAATCATAGCTTCATACTCTGCTTCGTTGTTAGTTAATTTCACAGTCTTAATAGACTATCGAATAGTATTCCCAGTTGGGGGCTTTAGTAAGATACCAAGCCCTGATCCTTTTGAATTCGAGGTGCCGTCTGTGAACAGAGTCCACACTCCCGAAGGAGTACCCGATTTGGTCATTAATTCTTTCTCGACCTCGGGTATTAGTGACGGCGCAAAATCGGCGACGAAATCCGCCAATACTTGAGATTTGATCGAGGTTCGGGGCCGATATTCGATATCGTACCCGCTTATTTCGATGGCCCACTTGGCCAATCGGCCGAATAGCTCGGGCTTATGCATTATATTTCTCAGGGGATAAGTCGTTACTACACATATGGGATGGCATTGGAAGTAGGGTTTTAGTTTCCTGGAGGCACTCAATAAAGCGCGTGCTAATTTTTCTTAATGCGGGTTCTAGTTTCGGCCTCACCTAAGGTTCTACTGACGTAATAAATAGGAAACTGCGTACCTTGTTCTTCTCGGACCAGGACCCCACTTACCACTACTTCCGAGACGGCAAGGTAGAGGTATAGTCGCTCACCTGTTTTTGGTGTATGCAGCAAAGGTGGGCTAGAGAGATACCTCTTAAGTTCTTCTAACGCGCGCTGACATTCCGGACTCCACGAGAAATCGTTCTTCTTTTTCAGCAAGTTGAAAAATCGGTGACTCCTGTCGGAAGATCTCGAAATGAATCGGCCTAGAGCGGCTATCCGACCTGTTAGCTTTTGTACGACTTTTACACTGTCTACAACTGAAATGTCTTTGATGGCTTTGATCTTTTCGGGGTTAATTTCTATTCCTCGATTCGAGACCATGAAACCGAGGAATTTTCCCGAGCCCACTCCAAATGCGCACTTCTCTGGGTTCAACTTCATGTTGTACCGTTTCAGCACATCGAACGTCTCCTGCAAATGGCTCAAATGGTCCTCTGCTCGCAGGGACTTAACTAACATATGATCAATGTAAACTTCCATTGTTTTTCCTAGTTGTTCTTCGAACATTTTGTTTACTAGGCGTTGATAAGTAGCCCTCACATTCTTTAACCCGAATGGCATCACGTTATAACAGTATGTACCATACTTAGTGATGAAGGATGTCTTTTCTTGATCATCATTGTCCATTCGTATCTGGTTATAGCCAGAGTAGGTATCAAGAAAGCTAAGGGTCTCGTGGCCAGCGGTGGCATCGATCGTGCGATTGATCTTGGGTAAGGGAAAAGAATCTTTAGGGCATGCCTTGTTTAAATCTTTATAATCTATGCACATTCTTAACTTATTTCCCTTTTTAGGAACAACAACTACATTTGCTAACCATTCTGGGTATTTAACTTCCCGAATGGACCCTATATTTAAAAGCTTAGTTACCTCATGCTTGATGAATGCTTGTTTGACTTCGGATGGAGGCCTCCTCTTTTGCTTGACCAGCTAGAATTTTGGATCGATGCTCAGTTTGTGAGTCGTGATTTCCGGTGGTATCCCTGTTATGTCAAGATGGGACCAAGCGAAAGAATCTTCGTTAGCTAAAAGAAACTGAATAAGTTTGGTCCTGAGCTCAGAGCTTAGGCCCGAGCCCAGGTATACCTTTCGATCCGGCGAATCTCCTCGGAGTGAAATTTGCTCGAGTTCCTCGACCGTTGATTTACTTGCATCGGATTCATCGGGACCGACGAATGACCGGGGAACCCCGTAGTCGTCATCTTCAAGAGGCTCCTGTTCACCTTCGTTTGTTGAAGGTGATGCCTGTAATTGCTATTTGGTTCTTTGGGAAGGAGCTATTGGTTTCGGTAGTGCTTCTTCTACTGCGAACATCTCTTTCACAGCATGCTGTTCTCCGTAAACAGTTACGATCCTATCAGTCGATGGGAATTTCAACATTTGGTGCAATGTTGAGGGTAACGTTCTAATATCATGAATCCACGGTCTCCCGAGCAAGGCGTTGTACCTCATATCTCCTTCGATTATGCAAAATTTTGTTTCCCGAACGATACCAGCAATGTTCACCGGTAATGTTATTTCCCCTTTGGTTATCTCGCAGGCCATGTTGAAACCATTGAGAATCCGAACTTCAGGGATAATTCGATCTGTCAACCCGAGCTGTTCGATAACCCATGACCGGATTATGTTGGCCGAACTACCAGGATCGACCAATACACGCTTCACCTTAGTTTTGTGTACAAGCACCGATATTACTAAGGCGTTGTTATGGGGTTGCATGATTCCTTCTGCATCCTCTTCGCTGAAGTGCAAGGTTCCCTCCATCGCATAATCCCGAGTGCGCTTTTATCGGGTGATGGATATTTTAGTGCGCTTTAATATCGGACCTTGGGGCGTATCTATCCCATTGATTATCATATTTATCGTGTGCTGAGGCTCCTCCTGGTTTACTGGCTTATTCCTGATCCCATAATGGTTTTTGGCTCGGTCGCTCAAAAACTCTCGAAGGTGCCCATTTTCGAGCAACCGTGCCACCTCTTCCCTCAACTATCGACAGTCCTCTGTCCTGTGCCCATGTGTACCATGATACTTACATATCAAACTGGGATCTCTCTTAGCTGGTCCGATTGCAGCGGTCGAGGCCACTTAGTATCCTTAATGCAAACGATGGCCGATACGAGAGTAGCTGATTCAACGTTGAAGTTATACTCGGACAGTCGCGGTGCTTCTCGATGGCCAGTGGTTCTCTCGACGTTGTTTCTCGCTAATGGTCCTCGGTTATTCCGAATAAGATCGTTCCTCCTTTCTCGTCTCGGGGAACCTTGCCTTACTGGAGTGGACTTTTGGTCCCCAGGATATGGTCGATGCCTGTCTCTTCTCGATCTTGGTTCTCGATAAATATCCCTTTGAACCATATCATGAGTTCTGATGGGGTAAGTGGATCCCGAGGGGGCTCCAAGTTGGTCATCCTCGACCCTAATCTTCGATTGATATCGGTTGTGTATATCCTCCCATGTGGCAGCTGGATATTCAATCAAGCTCTGCTTAAGCTGTTGTGAGGCCGTTGAACTTTGAGCGTTGAGTCCTTGGGTGAAGGCCTGTACGGCCCAATCATCAGTGACCGGTGGTAGGTCCATCTGTTCCATCTGAAAGCGAGATACAAATTCCCTGAGCATCTCGTTATCCCTTTGCCTAACTTTAAATAAGTCCGATTTCCGTGTCTCGACTTTGATGGCACCCGCATGAGCTTTCAAGAAGGTATACACAAGCGTGGAAAAAGAATCGATGGAATTCGGGGGCAAATTGTGATACCAAGTCATTGCCCCCTTTGACAAGTTCTCTCCGAATTTCTTCAAGAGAACGGACTCAATCTCATCGTCTTCGAGATCATTTCCCTTTATGGCGCATGTGTACGCTGTTACATGCTCATTTGGGTTAGATGTCCTATTGTATTTGGGAATTTCCGGCATGCGAAACTTCTTCGGTATGGGTTTTGGGGCGGCGCTTGATGGGAAAGGTTTCTGCACGAATTTCTTTGAATCTAAACCTTTTAATACCGGGGGTGCTCATGGAATTCGATCCACCCTCGAATTATATGTTTCTACCTTTTTGTCATTTGCCTCGATCTTCTTCTCGCCAGACTCGACTCATCTGGTTAGTTCCTCGAGCATCTTCATAATCCCGGCGTTTGCCCCCGATCCACCTTCGCTTGGTTCCACTGTGATTGGTTTATTTTCTGGGATAATTTCCCGAGGAGGGCTGGCCTCAACCCTATTAGAGACTTGGCTCCGATTTTGTAGCTGAGCAATGGCCGCTTGCTGGGCTTACAACATGTTGAATATCATCCTCAGGCTAATCCCGTCCTCTTCGTCGTTCTGATTTGCCGAACGGTATTCTCTTCGAACACTGTTCGATGGGCCAGAAGTCCGATCCACCTCGATCGCCATTTGGGAATTAGCGTCGACTGGAACTTCATTACTGGGCGCTACGTTGTTGTTTTTGCCCTGGTGGTCAAACTCGCCATCGACGTATTGAGGCACAGATTGAGAATGCGACATGATTGTATTGTAACCTGAAATCAAAAAATATTCTGCAAAGAACAAGTGTAAAATAGTTTGTGTGACAGAAAATTGTATCAAACTTTCACTATTATCCTTAGCCCCATGGTGGGCGCCAAACTTTTTACCCTTGGCTACGGATAACAATTAAATTTGTACGTGATTTAAGGATACGTGACCTGGTTTGATACAACTAAAGAAAGAACTAAAATAGAGATTAAATTCAGTAAATAAGGAAGAAGCAAACCACAAGTATGGGGTTGCTTTATTTTGGCAAAATCCTCTAAAGCAAGATATGAAGCAAACAGATTGAAAAAGTATATAGATTATAGCCTTGTATATATTGATCGTAGATTGTTGTGTCCATTTACAATAGTGCTGCCTGTTTATATAGGGAGGAAAAAGAATCCTATACAAGGTAAAAAACCTATCTACAAGGTAAGAAATCCCTAGAATTAATGGCTTCAACGTCTTTACTGATTTCAGTCGCAATTCCCGCTGAGATATTTACATATTACGAGATTTCCGGCCCTTTAGTCACGTCAATCTGATAATTTTACCATAAGGTGTCTTACCCTGATCGTCCTCGACGATCTCGTCTCGAGCGCCTTGGTTTCGAGCTTCGTTCCGTTGGAATCCGGTCTTGGATTTCTCCTTTTCGATGTCCCGTTCTCGGCCTATCGAGTAACGACTTTGATTGACGCTGGTCGTCGAACCCCGAAACCGACATCCCCTATGCAAGCGATCGAAATCGCCCCTATACAGGCAACAAAACTAATTTTATTTACTTAGAGCCCGTTTGATAAAGCTGCCAAAAACTGCTTATTTTGAAAAGTACTTTCATTCAATAGTGCTTTTTAGAAAAAGTACGTTTGGAGAAAAGTAGCTTGTGTTTGGCCAATTCATTTTAGAAGTGTTTTTTTGCAATATTTGATAAAAAAATTGTGTTTGGCCAATTTTTCAAA
Source organism: Nicotiana obtusifolia (assembly GCA_002018475.1). Classification (NCBI taxonomy): domain Eukaryota; kingdom Viridiplantae; phylum Streptophyta; class Magnoliopsida; order Solanales; family Solanaceae; genus Nicotiana; species Nicotiana obtusifolia. The sequence goes on along the minus strand of MCJB01025457.1, from coordinate 126,397 downwards.
AAAGTAGTTTTGAGTATCAAATTACGAATAAGGACAGTAAATGTTCTATTTATAATTAGTATTATTTGTAAAAATTAATTGAATTTATAAAATTTAAAGTGAAAATATATATTAAATATTTTAGTCAATATAAAATAAAGTTATGCAAAGAAGTAATATTGGTATATGGTACTACTTATTCTTTACATGACGATTCTAATACATAGTAATAATCACCATTTAGTATAAATTAAAAATGTACACCATAAATCCTATATAAAAATAAATCTATTAATAGTAGAGAGACATTTTCAAAGAAGAATATGAGAAGAATAAAAAATGATGAATAATAATAAAAATAAAGAAATGGATGATAGAAACAAAAAATAATGAAGTTAAATTAATGAGAGATAATTTTAATGTAATATTTTGGTAAGGATATTTTTGTCTTGAAAAAATTAATTTTCTGCTTCTACTTCTGCTTTTGGAAGAAGCTAGAATAGAAAAAATGCTTCTAATGGTGCTGAAAAGCACTTCTCTGTTTTGGCCAAACACCTTAAGTTTTCAAAATAGTACTTTTTAAACAAAAATAAGCACTTTTACCCTCTTAGAAGCTTGGTTAAACAGACACTAAATTCATATAGTCCACGCTAAGAAGGAGAGTCGGAAAAGAAGTAAAAGTGTAAGCATATAAATTTTACTGATTTTAAGTTCTTAAAATAATTTAGACTATATTTCAATTCAAGATATATTAGTCCAAATAAATATTATGGGATAATATAATTAAATTAATTATATAAGTTCAATATATATAGATTAATATAAATAAATCCAAATCCATTGGCTTATATATGATAAGCTCACTTTATTAAGCCCAAGATGTCATCTTATCCTTGAGGCCCAGTTTGATGCCACATGTCAAATGACATGACACACCAAGTAAAATAAAAGTGCCAATAGGATTATGTCATGTATCAAAATGACAAATCATATCAAGTCAAATTAAAAGGCCAATGAAATTGAGTCACATGTACATTAACATATTCTTGCCAATCAAATGCAACCTTGCCGCTGCTTCAATCTGATTGGTTGGTGATTCAAGTCAACTAATCAAATCAAAAGAAAAGAGTTTTGTGCTTATCATAATTCTTCTCTCCCACAACTATAAATAAGATTCTTCATAACTCAGAAAGGACACCAGAATTCAAACAAGAAGCAAGAGAGAGCTCGTGGATCAAATACTACACTTTCTCTACAAGCTGCAAGCATTCAAGTATTCTAAGAAGTCAAAGATCAAGAAGAGTTTTAAGGATTCAAAGATAAGGGCGCATTCTATGGATTTGAAGACCGAGATAAAGGTTCAAGATCCAGCTTCAAACCGTTGGATCAAAATACATACAATTCAAGGTCAAGCTCAAAGACCATTGAATTTATTTTATTTATTGTAGAAAAGAAGAATCAAAGGATTCACAAATATTTTAACAATCAAATTATCTGAAATAAAAAATACTACGGGTGTTGTAACATTTTTCAGTCCCTATTCGTTTCTTGATTCGAATTTTATTGTCTAAATTTGGTATGCCCGGTGGGATAATCTTTACCTCTCATCTCATATTTTAGATCATCAAAGTTCAATAACATTGAAATATTCAAAGAAGATCAAATCCAAATCGACATACTCTAAGGATTCTAATTCCAAGATCTATGTTGGTGTGGAAAGCATCCTCGATGTTACCTTTGAAAACTTTGGACTAGTTACAAGGAGCAAAGTAAGCTTTCTAAAAAACAAGCACTCCAAGTGTCATCCACATCAACTCGTATCTTCGGATATTCATTCTCAAAAGAAGCAAAATCTTCTACCGATGCATTTGAAGGTGGAAGTACTGTTGCTAAAAAGATTAAGGAACCTCTAGCTCGACTAAACCTCTCTGGATCCTAGAACTCTGCTATGAAGGAAGATTATGGTACATCAAGCGCCGAATTGTAAGGCTCCGTAAAACTTCACCTAAAACCCGAGGTTCCACGGTGGCGAGGTAGGCTAATATGTTTGGTGATGGGTACGGACTTTTTGGGTCGAACAGCGCGCTAAGGAGTTAAAGGAAAACGTTGGCAGAAAAAGACATTTCTGCAGAGCACTATGCGGCTGCAGAGTGAAGCAGAAACTTGAGAAAAATTTGTGTGCCATTATGCGATCTATTATGACGCCGCATAACGGCCCCATACCCAGGCAGCGGTACCCAGTTCCGGAGGCCCATTTCGCGGCCCATTCCGCAGATCGCAAAAGCATTATGCGGTCGCTGATCTGTTTTGAAGCTTCATTTTTTTTAATTTTTATAACCCGACCCCATTTTCTTATATAGACTCTATGGACCATTTCTTAAGTAAGAACCTGACATTTTGAGAGTGAGAAATTGCTCTAGAGAGGGAGAGAGTTCCTCAACAAATTGTTCCTCAATTCTTACTCAAATCTTGGAAAATTAACAAGGAAAACACACTAGGTCTTCATCCTAGAGGTAAGATTCAACACCCTAACCCTCAATTTCGAAATTTAACTAAAACTAGGTATATAGTAAGGCAATTCTTGGGTGCGGGAGTTGTTTATTTTTACATGCATGTACTATCAAGGGTTGGAGGAATAATGTTGAGCTAAATTGGCTAGACTTTGGGTAGTGGGGTGAAAGAATCCACCATGAGAGGATCTTGAAATCATAATACCCATCTAGTGTTTGATAAAATGCTCGAATGAGCTGGAACCATAAATTCTCTCCTAATTTGTGTTCAATTTTGCTATATTTCCAAATAGATCGAAGAAGCTAAGAATTCCGGAATATTGTAGTAATTTAAAAAGCCTCGAGGCAAGGTATGTTGGCTAAACTCGTTCCTTAGAATTGAACCCTACAATGTCGTTATAAGTCCCAAGTTACTCATTATGAATTGATTATTCCGAATAAACTTTGTGTCAAAATACTTTTGTGTTCAATATGTGTTCCAAATGCTCTTGTTAAGTTGTACTACTATTTGGTAATGTGTTTAAAGTATTGTTTACTTAGCTGAATGATATGGCTTCAAGTTGCGTTTCAAATGATAGCTAATGCCAATTGTGTAAGAAACCTCAATGCACTTAAGACTTTTGTTTCTCATATGTATGGTTGGTGTCTTGAACGTAAATGCCTTGTCGTTGAAAATCCATGATAATGATTAAAAGTGGAATAATGAGCTTGAATTATGAAGCATGACCAATGTGCCAAGAATGATGTTGTGTTGTGGCCAATGATGTCAGTATAATGATTGACATGTAAAAGAATATGAATTAAGTGGTAAATACTTTTAATAATAAATGCTTTGGGAGTATCGATTAGCCACCGAGGAAGGGTAGGTCGGAACAACCTAACCCCGAAACTACACGTGCTGGTATAGGAGTGATTGAGGGGTAAATCCCCATGTTAATGTGATGAGACTGTTTCCCCTTATATGGGATGAGATTGGTGTGTTGAGACGTTTTCCCCTTAAATGAGATGAGATTATTGCTAGCTAGATGTGATGTAATGTCAACCCACAGGCATTGGGGTGAGACGGCTTAGCCGATCGGGCTGAGATCGGACTCTATGCCGCGCACATGGTGGTATTGTGAGTGTATGTCTCGAGGTGAGACGGCTTAGCCGGTCGGGCTGAGATCGGACTCCGTGCTAAAACACGGTGGTATATCTATGCTAAAGATCTCCCAACTTATATCGCCGAAACCTACTTGAAATTTATGTTCCCCTAATGTGGCACTTTGATACCGTTTGAGTCTCTTATTGATATCATGTTTTATTCTCCATTTACCGTTGCTCGTTCTATTGAAAGAGTGTTTAGTTTTACATACTAGTACTATTAAAAATATACTAACGTCCCTTTTACTGGGGGTGCTACATCTTTAATGGATGTAGGTGGTTCCATAGCAAGATGTATTGATTAGTGATAGTAGCACACCCTCTCCCCAGCTGATTTGGTGAGCGCCACTTCATTTCGGGGTCCTGTATCTTCTATCCTTTGTATAACATTTTGAGGTATAGCTGAGCCTTGTTCCCCGCACTATCATAACACTCTTTTGTTTCTGTTAGAGGCTACGTAGACATAGTATGGGTTGTGTCTGTTTTGTTTTGAAAAGTTAAACTAAAAATGTTGTAATTGTATTATCTTTCCCACTTTAACTATGATGTACAATGTACTGTTTGGAATATTTGTTAAGGACGTAACTAATGGAAATGAAATATTGTTGTTCACATGACTTCTTACAGACTAATTTAGGAAATGCACTCTTCTCTTTATTTTGGGTGAGTTGGGTAGACGGCACTTTGCAGGCTTACTCGACCGAGGTAACTCTGTTGAGCGCTGGTCACAATCCCCAAGGTCAAAGCGTGACAAACTAGGTATCAGAGCCTTAGGTTCTAAAGTGTCCTAGGATGTCTCGGAGCCGTGTCTAGTAGACTCCTTCTTATCGGTATGTTGACGACCACATTTATAATTAGGAGGCTACTTGGACATGTAGGAATAATGAACTTCTTTGATGATCTAAATCGTGCGATAAAGCTGATTGTAAGATTGTTCGTCCTTTAACTCGTGCATTGCTCTAAGTTTCAGTATATGGAGCCTAGGAAGAAATCAAGAAATAGATGATGCAGGTGAACACCCGAGGGGTGAGAATATTCCCCCAACTACTACACTACCTGATTCGACTATACCTGGTCTGATCGCACTAGTTCCTACTCGTACTGAGGGTGCAACGATCCCTCCAACTGATATTCTAGTTCCACCTCCAGCCCCAACTTCCGGTCCCGGTGTATCTTATGGGGATCATAGAGGAGCTATAAAGATGTTGGCTCAAATAGTGGCTTCCCAGGCCTAGAGATCAGATGTTGCACCCACTTCTTCTAGTCAGCTAGGGGATTCCACTAGTTCCAAGGTGAATAGATTTCTCCAGTTGGACCCTTCAGTGTTTGCAGGTACAGATCCTGAGGAGGACCCCCTAGGATTTTATTGACGAGATGCAAAAGACCCTACAAGTTATGTGTGCTACTAAGACAGAGGGAGCAGAGTTGGCCTTCTACCACCTTAAAGGGGTGGCCTATTCTTGGTTTGAGATGTTGGAGGATTCCCGTGAGGAGGGGAGCCCTCCGGCGAGATGGAGTGAGTTGGCCGATGCTTTTATTGATCAATTTCTTGCTCGACCGAGGTAACTCTATTGAGCGCCGGTCGCGCTTCCCGAGGTTAGGACTTGACAAATTTGGTATCAGAGCCTAAGGTTTTAAAGTGTCTAAGGATGTCTCGGAGCCGTGTCTTGTAGAGTCCTTCTTATCGGTGCGTTGTCGACCACATCTATAACTAGGAGGCTACTTGGACATGTAGGAATAATATCCTTCTTTGATGATCTAGATCGTGCCATAAAGCTGATTGTAAGATTGTTCCTCCGTTAACTTGTGCATTGCTCTGAATTTTCAGTATATGGAGCCTAGGAAGAAAGCAAGAACTGGCCAAGGAGCCAATGCCCACCCCAGGGGTGGCAGTTGACCCTTTACTTGATGATGCGGGCGAACACCCAAGGGGCGAGAATATTCCCCCGACTACTACATTGCCTGATTCCACTACACCTAGTCAGACCACACTAGTTCCTGCACCTACTAAGGGTGCAACGATCCCTCCAACTGATATTCCAGTTCCACCTCCAGCCCCAGCTTCTTGTCCCGGTGTATCTGATGGGGATTTTGGAGGAGCCATACAGATGTTAGCTCAAATAGTGGCTCCCCAGACCCAGAGATCAGACCCTCTAGTGTTCACAAGTACTGATCCTGAGGAGGATCCCCAGGATTTTATTGACGAGATGCAAAAGACCCTCCGAGTTATGCATGCTACTGAGATAGAGGGAGCAGACTTGGCTTCCTACCGCCTGAAAGGGGTGTCCTATTCTTGGTTTGAGATGTTGGAGGATTCCCGTAAGGAGGGGAGCCCTCCGGCAAGATGGAGTGAGTTGGGCGATGCTTTTAGTGATCATTTCTTGCCTGCTAAGATTAATGCAGCTCGTGTTGCTGAGTTTGAGAACCTGAAATAGGGGAGAATGAGTGTGCAAGAGCATCATATGAGATTCGCGCGCCTGTCCAAATATGCCATGTACATGTTGCGTACTATGGAGGCTTGAGTGCGCCAGTTTGTGCAGAGTCTTAGCCCCTTGGTTATTAATGAGGCTGCTATAGCTTCCTTGAATTCTGTTATGAACTATGGTAAGTTGGTGGCATTTTCTCAAGCCACAAAGACCCCCAAGCTAAAGAATAGAGTAGAGCGAGAGAGTAGCAACAAGGCCCGGTCAGCGGGCAACTTTAGTGGTACTACTAGTGGTGGTGGTGGTAGGACAAATTTCAAGGGAGGGTCACCAAGGCCGTCCAAGTCTTTTGCTCAATCTTCAGTCAATGCAACGCCATCGGGGCCCAGTTAGCAGCAGGGGAATCGTTTTAGGCCCAGCCAGTGCAATAGGGGATCCTACAAGCAGAGTCGGTCTAGTGGGAGATTTCTATAGCAGCGGAGGCCCCCATGCCCTAGTTGCGATAAGATGCACTTTGGGACCTGCTACATGGACAAGCCCATATGCTACAAGTGTGGTATGAGGGGTCACATTCAGAGGGATTCCCGTTCTTCTCACCTAAGCATGGGAAGAGGTACATCACAGCCAGCCAGTTCCGCAGCTACTACATCCGTAGGACCTCCTCCTGCTCGAGGTGGCCTAGCACTTGCAGGGCGTGGTATAGCTAAGGGTGACAGACAGAGTTTGGGAGGACCCAACCGTTTCTATGTTATGAGGGGTTGCCAAAGTTCAGAGGCTTCTCCAGATGTTGTCACAGGTATATTGATTGTCCAATATCATGATGTGTATGCTCTTACTGATCCTGGTTCCACTTTATTCTATGTTACTTCCTATGTTGCTATGGTATTTGGGATAGAATTTCAACAACTCCATGAGCCGTTCTCTGTATCTACTTAGGTTGGTGAGTCTATTATGGGCACGAGTTTATTGGGATTGTGCTGTCACGTTGCATGGTCGAGACACCATGGTCGATCTTATTGAATTGGAGATGGTCAATTTTGATGTAATAATGGGAATGGGTTGGCTTTATTCATGTTTCTCTAAGCTTGACTGTCGAACCAGAATCGTTAGGTTTGAATTTCCAACTGAGTTAGTGATTGAATGAAAGGGGGATAATGTGGTGCCGAAGGGTAGGTTTATTTCTTACCTTAAGGCCACAAAGATGATTAATAGGGGGTGTATCTACCATCTGGTCCAGGTTACGGGCACTGATGCTGAGGCACCTACCCTTGAGTCTGTATCTATTATGAATGAATTGTTGGAGGTCTTTCCAGATGAACTCCCTAGGATCTCGCCAGATAGGGAAATTGATTTTGGGATTGATGAGATGCCAGGAATGCAGTCTCTATCTATTCCACCCTACAGAATGGCACCGACAGAATTGAAAGAGCTAAAGGAACAATTGAAAGATTTGCTAGAGAAGGGTTTCATCCGGCCGAGTGGATCGCCTTGGGGTGCACCGGTTCTATTTGTAAGAAAGAAGGATGGGTCGCTAAGAATGTCTATTGACTATCGGCAGCTCAACAAGGTTACAATAAAGAATAGATACCCACTTCCAAGGATAGATGACTTGTTTGATCAATTGCAGGGTGCTAAGTACTTCTCTAAGATCGATTTAAGATCCGGGTCTCACCAATTGAAGATCAAGGAACAAGATATTCTGAAAACAGCTTTCAGGACCCAGTTGCACTTTGAATTTCTGGTAATGTCTTTTGGGCTAACAAATGCCCCCGCAGCTTTCATGGATCTTATGACTCGGGTGTTCAAACCTTTCCTCGACTCCTTCGTGAAAGTCTTTATTGACGAAATTCTTGTTTATCCGCGGAGTCAGGAGGACCATGCCGATCATCTCAAGGCAGTTTTGCAGGTCCTATATCAGCACCAGTTATATGCAATGTTTTCGAAATGTGGATTTTTCCTTGAATCTATTATGTACTTGGGTCATGTTGTCTCTATAGAAGGAATTGAGTCCCCCCCTCCCCCCCCCAAAAAAATTGAAGCCGTGAAGAATTGGCCTAGACCTACTACTCCAACAGAGATTCACAGTTTCTTGTGCTAAGCTGGATATTAATGAAATTTTGTGGAGGGGTTAACTACTATTGCCTCTCCGTTGATTTAATTGACACAAAACGCAGTTAAGTTCCAATGGTCAGATGCTTGTGAAAGAAGCTTCTAGGAATTGAAATCAAGATTAACTACAGCACCGGTGTTGATTCTACCAGAGGGTCCAGATGGATTTGTGGTATTTTGCGATGCTTCAAGGATCAGAGTTCGGTGTTTATTAACTCAACATGGCAAGGTGATAGCGTATGCTTCTAGACAACTCAAGAATCATGAAAAGAACTATCCAACACATGATTCAGAGCTGGCGGCGGTGGTATTTGCATTGAAGATTTGGAGTCATTATTTGTATGGGGTCTATGTGGATAGATTCACGGACCATAAGAGCCTTCAATATATTTTCAAACAGAAGGAATTGAACCTGGGGCAGAGAAGATGGCTTGAGTTACTCAAGGATTATGACATCGACATCCTATATCATCTGTGGAAGGCTAATGTTGTAGCGGATGCTCTTGGCCAGAAATCTATGGGTAGTTTGGCTCACTTGGAGGCATATCAAAGGCTGTTGGCCAAGGAGGTTCATCAGTTAGCTAGTTTGGGAGTTCGTCTTGCGGACTCTAGTGAAGGAGGGGTGATTGTGCAAAATAGGGCTAATCGTCGCTTGTGGTGGAAGTCAAGGGGAAGCAATTCAACGATCCATTGTTGGTACAATTGAATGAGGGCATTCATAAACATAAGACCATAGACTTTTGTCTTGGCGTGGATGATAGTACCCTAAGGTACCAAGGGCGGTTATGTTTTCCAAGTGTGGATGGTCTCCGGGAAAAGAATCATGACCGAGGCTCACACTGCTAGGTATTCCGTGCACCCGGTCTCTACAAAGATGTATCATGATCTTAGGGAAGTCTATTGGTTGAACGATATGAAGTGGAATGTAGCGGACTACATGGCGAGATGCCAAACTATCAGCAAGTGAAGGCTGAACATGATAGGCCCGACGGGTTGGCACAGAACATAGAAATCTAATGTAGAAGTGGGAAATGATTAACATGGACTTTGTGGTAGGACTACCTTGCACTCCTCGCAAATTCAACTCGATTTGGGTGATTGTGGATTGACTCAAAATCAGCACACTTCTTGGCGGTTAAGGCTACGACACAGCGGAATAGTATGCTCATCTGTACACCAAGGAAATAGTCAGATTGCATGCCACTCCAGTTTCTATTATCTCAGATTGAGGGGCATAGTTGAAAGCTAATTTTTGGAAGAAATTTCAGCAAGGGTTGGGTACTCAGGTGAATCTTAGTGCAGCCTTTCACCCGCAGACTGACGGGCAGGCAGAGCGGACTACTCAAACGCTTAAGTATATGTTGCGCGCTTGTGTTCTTGACTTCAAGGGTAGCAGGGATGATCATTTTCCACTCATAGAATTTGTCTACAATAACATTTACCATGCTAGTATTCAGATGGCACCATTCGAGGCTTTATATGGTAGGAGATGCAGATCTCCCATTAGGTGGTTCGAGATTGGGGAAGCTGAATTGATAGGACCAGACCTCGTGGATCAGGCTATAAAGAAGGTTAAGGTCATTAAAGATCAGTTGAAAACTGCTCAGAGTCATCAAAAGTCCTATTAGGACGTTCGTCGCAGAGATATGGAGTTCAAATAAGATGATTTGGTATTCTTGAAGGTTCCCCCCATGACGGGTATAATGCGGTTTGGTAAGAAAGAGAAATTGAGTCCGAGGTATGTCGGGCCGTACAGAATCATTCAGAGGATTGGTCAGGTGGCGTACAAGCTTGAGCTACCACTTGAGATGTCATTAGTGCAACCGGTATTCCATGTGTCTATGTTGAAGAAGGTAGTTGCAAATCCGTCGATTATTGTGCCAGTAGAGACTATTGAGGTTAATGAAGGACTGAACTATGAAGAAAATCCAGTTGCCATTCTCGATAGGCAAGTCCGAAAGCTAAGAAATTGCCTCCGTGAAAGTGTTATGCGAAACCAGCAGGTTGAAGAGGCCACCTGGGAGGTCGAGGAAGAAATGAAGAAGAAGTACTCTCATTTGTTTGAATAGCCATGAATTTATGAAATTGTGTTCTATGAAAATGCTAAGAGTCACCTTCCATGAGTTATGTATCATTTGTGCAGTTGATGTTAAAAGTGTTCCCTTTAGGTAGTATAATGTCGTAAGACCATGGTTGGCATTGTTTTAAATGTTATGTTGTGTCATTGGTTCGTGTTCTTGTTGTTGGGACTGTCTTGGGATTCATTGACAGGTGGATAGGCTTAAATTACAGGGGAGACTCTAGCGAAATTTTTGGAAATTTAGGTAGTTAGCCAAAAAATTGGAACTGTTGGTGTGTGTTGTTGCAGTTGAGTCACATTGTGTGCTATTGGTGAATTCTGACCCTCATTCGAGGACGAGTGATCTTAAGTGGGGAGGATGTAAGGCCCCATAAAATTTCACCTGAAACCCGAGGGTCTGTGGTGGCGAGGTAGGCTAATATGTTTGGTGATGGATACGATCATATTGGGTCGAACAGCGCGCTAGGGAGTTAAAGTAAAATGTTGTCAGAAAAAGACATTACTGCTGCCCACTATGCGGCCGCAGAATCACTCTATAGACCGTAGAACACCCGCAGAGTGAAGAAGAAACTAGAGCAAAATTTGTGGGCCATTATGCTGTCTACTATGCGGCCGCAGAATTACTTTGCGGGCCGCAGATTGCATCGCAGGTTCGACATGAAGAATTGCGGGAGGAGATTCTACAGTCCGCATTGTGATTGCAAAATCAATATGCGGACCGCAGAATGGCTGCATGCCCAGGCAGCAGTGCCCAATTCCGGAGGGCCATTTCACGGACCGCAGAAGCATTATGCGGTCGCATGTGCGACCGCAGATTCTGTTTCGGAGCTTCATTTTTTTGTTTTTATAACCCGACCCTGTTTCGTTGTATAGACTCTATGGACCATTTCTTAAGTAAGAACCTGACATATTGAGAGTGAGAAAGTGCTCTAGAGAGGGTGAGAGTGCCTCAACAAATTGTTCATCAATTCTTACTCAAATCTTGGAAGATTAATATGGAAAACACATTAGGTCTTCATCCTAGAGGTAAGATTCTACACCCTAACCCTCAATTTCGAAATTGAACTAAAAATAGGTAATTAGTAAGGCAATTCTTGGGTGTGGGATTTATTTATTTTTACATGTATGTACTATCAAGGGTTGGAGGAATAATGTTGAGCTAAATTGGCTAGACTTTGGGTAGTGGGGTGAAAGAATCCACCATGAGAGGACCTTGAAATCATAATATCCACCTAGTATTTGATAAAATGCTCAAATGAACTGGAACCATAAACTCTCTCCTAATTTGTGTTCAATTTTGCTATATTTCCAAATAGATCGAAGAAGCTAAGAATTCCAGAACATTGTAGTAATTTAAAAAGGCTCGAGGCAAGGTATATTGGCTAAACTCCTCCCTTAGAATTTAACCCACAATGTCATTATAAGTACCAAGTTACTCATTATGAACCAATTATTCTGAATAAACTTTGTGTCAAAAGACTTTTGTGTTCAACATATGTTCCAAATGCTCGTCAAGTTGTACTACTATTTGGTAATGTGTTCAATGTATTGGTTGCTTAGCTTAATGCTATTGCTTCAAGTTGTGTTACAAATGATAGCTAATGCCAATTGTGTAAGAAACCTCAATGCACTTAAAACTTTTGTTGCTCATATGTATGGTTAGTGTCTTCAACGTAAATGCCTTGTTGTTGAAAATCCATGATCATGAGTAAAAGTGGAATAATGAGCTTAAATTATGAATCACGGCTAATGTGCCAAGAATGTTATTGCGTTATGGTCAATGATGTCAATAAAATGAACGATTAGCAACCGAGAAAGGGTAGGTCAGAATAACCTAACCCCGAAACTACACGTGCCGATGTAGGAGCGATTGAGGGGTAAATCCCCGTGTTAATGTGCTGAGACTATTACCCCTTATATGGGATGAGATTGGTGTGTTCAGACATTTTTCCCTTAAATGGGATGAGATTATTGTTAGCTAGATGTGATGTAATTTCGACCCACACGACATTGTGCTGACACGGCTTAGCCGATCGGGCTGAGATCGGACGCCATGCCGCGCACATGGTGGTATTGTGAGTGTATGTCTCGGGGTGAGACGACTTAGCCGGTCGGGCTGAGATCGGACTCCGTGCTAAAACACGATGGTATATTGGTTCTAAAGATCTCCCAACTTAAATCACCGTAACCTACTTGAAATTTACATTCCCCTAATGTGGCACTTTGATACCGTTTGAGTCTCTTATTAATATCATATTTTATTCTCCGTTTACTGTTGCTCATTCTACTGAGAGGGTGTTTAGTTTTACATACTAGTACTATTCCATATGTACTAACGTCCCTTTTGCCGGGGACGCTGCATCTTTAATAGATGCAGGTGGTTCCATAGCAAGTGGTATTGATCAGTGATAGCAGCACACCCTCTCCTCAGCTTATTTGGTGAGCCCCACTTCATTTCGGGGTCTTGCATCTTCTATCCTTTATACATAGCATTTTGAGGTATAGCCAGGGCCTTGTTGCTGGCACTATCATAGCACCCTTTTTTCCTGTTAGAGGCTCCATAGACGTAGTGTGGGTTGTGTCTGCTTTGTTTTGAAAAGTTAAACTAAAAATGTTGTAATTGTATCATCTATCCTACTTTTACTATGATGTATAATGTACTATATTGAACATTTGTTAAGGACGTAACTAATGGAAAATGTTGTTGTTCACATGACTTCTTACGGACAAATTAAGGAAATGCACTCTTCTCTTTTATTTGGGTGAGTTGGATAGACGGTACTATGCAGGCTTGCTCGACTGAGGTAACTCTAATGAGCGCCGGTCGCGCTTTCCGAGGTTAGGGCGTGACGAATTTGGTACTAGAGCCTAAGGTTTTAAAGTGTCCTCGGATGTCTCGGAGCCGTGTCTAGTAGAGTCCTTCTTATCGGTGTGTTGTCGACCACATCTATAATTAGGAGGCTACTTGGACATGTAGGAATAATATCCTTCTTTGATGATCTAGATCGTGCGATAAAGCTGATTGTAAGATTGTTCACCCATTAACTTGTGCATTGCTCTGAATTTTCAGTATATGGAGCTTAGGAAGAAAGCAAGAACTGGCCAAGGAGCCAATGCCCACCCCAGGGGTGGCAGTTGACCCTTTACTTGATGATGCGGGTGAACACCAGAGGGGTGAGAATATTCGCCCGACTACTACATTGCTTGATTCCACTACACCTGGTTAGACCGCACCAGTTCCTGCACCTAATAAAGGTGCAATGATCCCTCCAACTAATCTTCTAGTTCCACCTCCAGCCCCAGCTTCTGGTCCAGGTTTATCTGATGGGGATCTTTGAGGAGCCATACAGATGATGGATCAAATAGTGGCTCCCCAAGCCCAGAGATCAGACCCTCAAGTGTTCACAGGTACTGATCCTGAGGAGGACCCCCAGGATTTTATTGACGAGATGCAAAAGAACCTCCGAGTTATGCATGCTACTGAGACAGAGGGAGAAAAGTTGGCCTCCTACAGCCTGAAAGGGGTGTCCTATTCTTGGTTTGGGATGTTGGAGGATTCCCGTGAGGAGGGGAGCCCTCCGGTGAGTTGGAGTGAGTTGGCCGATGCTTTTGTTGATAATTTCTTGCCTGCTGAGACTAATGCAGCCTGTGTTGCTGAGTTTGAGAACCTGAAACAGGTGAGCATGAGTGTGCAGAAGTGTCATAGGAGATTCGCGTGCCTGTCTAAATATGCCATGTACATGTTGCGTACTATGGAGGCTTGAGTGCGCCGGTTTGTGCAGAGTCTTAGCCCCTTGGTTATTAATGAGGCTGCTATAGCTGCCTTGAATTCTGTTATGAACTATGGTAAGATGGTGGCATTTTCTCAAGCCACAGAGACCCGCAAGCTGAAGAATAGAATAGAGCGAGAGAGTAGCAACAAGGCCCGGTCAGCGGGAAACTTTAGTGGTACTACTAGTGGTGGTGGTGGTAGGACAAATTTCAAGGGAGGGTCATCAGGGCCGTCCAAGTCTTTTGCTTAATCTTCAGTCAATGCAACGCCATCGGGGCCCAGTTAGCAGCAAGGGAATCGTTTTAGGCCCAGCCAGTGCTATAAGGGATCCTACAAGCAGAGTCGGTCTAGTGGGAGATTTCTGTAGCAGCGGAGGCCCCCATGCCCTAGTTGCAGTAAGATGCACTTTGGGAGCTGCTACATGGACAAGCCCATCTGCTACAAGTGTGGTATGAGGGGTCACATTCAGAGGGATTGCCGTTCATCGCACTAGAGCATGGGCAGAGTTAGATCACAGCTAGCCAGTTTTGCAGCTACTACATCCGCAGGACCTCCTCCCGCTCGAGGTGGCCTAGCACCTGCAAGGCATGGTACAGCTAGGGGTGACAGACAGAGTTTGGGAGGACCTAGCCGTTTCTATGTTATGAGGGGTGGCCAGAGTTCAGAGGCTTCTCTAGATGTTGTCACAGGTATATTAATTGTCCCATCTATTAGGCGGCGCCTTCCTAAGGTTCTTTGGAAGGGAAATATAAAGCTAAGCAATTGATGTCAGTACGATTGCTGTCCGCCAACTGAGGTCCCCTCCGTACGCTAGATTAGATTGTCAGTGCCGTACGGGAAAACCAATGTCGTGAGCAACTGCGAACAGAAGAGAGATTGAGAAAGAAAGCTTGATTGTATAAATGAAAGCTATTACGGAAAAGCTACACGGTGTCGAGGGGGAGAGACACCAGTACAGAGAATTGTTTGCTTGCTAGAAAGTTTTGAATGCTTGATCCCCCCCCAATAATGCTTAAAAAAAATAAACTAAAGTTACATGACTTTACCTAAGAAAGCTGTAGATGCATACTAAGAGAAAATAAAGTAAACCTACTCTATATTTACAGTGAAAAGGACTTAGTCTTCTACAATGTAGAAACAAGTCCGTTTGCAGCAACTTTGTCATTAGAATCAAGGTCCGCGCGCGGCGTTGTCTGCGCGCATGGCGCTGGCGCTGGTTATCAGTGGGGCGACAGAGGCGCCTGCGCGCTTGTCACTTGGAGCTGCCGAGACCACGGGGCCGACCGTGGCGCTGGGCGTTGGGAGGCTTGCCAGGACGCCACGGGGCGCGTCCAAGGGGTCATGGGGCATGGCTGGAAAGCCGCTCATGACATTATCCCCCACCTGAGTTGGCGACGTCCTCGGCGCCTTACTTGCAAGGTAGTCATCAATTAGGTTCTTGTAGGCTTTGAGGTTTGTTCCCCTCTCCCAAGTATTCTCCTCTGCATCACATCCCTACCATTTCACCAAGAACTCTTGGTGATCTTTTCTTGAGGCATGAATCACTCTATCATCAAGAATAGCTTCAGCACACCTTTTCCTGGTGGAATTAGGGCCTCGAATACTGGGTATTGTGAGTTGTCTCCATGAGGGATCCTCCGTATCTTCCCGAAAAGGTTTCAGGAGATTGACATGGAAGACGGGATGAATTTTCCACCAAGCTAGGGTATCCACCCGGTATGCAACTTTCCCAATGCGCCTTTCAATGTTCAAGGGTCCAATATATTTTTGCAATAGGCGAGGGTCATGGACTCCCGCAAACAAGTACCGTTTTGGGATTTTGACCATCACTTTGTCTCCTACCTGATACTCAACAAAGCGATGATTTTGATCAGCATGCCTCTTCATCCGCTTTTGGGCTTTGACAAGATAGCTCCGCACTTTCTCCAAATTTCGCTTCTATTCTCTTGAGAAGCTAGCGACTCGAGGAGATTTTGACATGTTTGGTGCATTCACAGTGTGTGGGAGTATCAGTTGCTGTCCGGCAACAATTTCAAAAGCGCTCTTGTTGGTACTAGAGCTCTTTTGTGAATTGAAACACAGTTGAGCAGCATCCAAAAGTTTCACCCAGTTCTTCTGCGCTTCAGTTACAAAGTGGCGGAGATATTCCTCCAGCATGCCATTGAACCGCTCCGTCTGGCCATCAGATCGCGGATGAAAACTTGAACTGTGGCTTAATTTTGACCCAAGGCGCGTAAAGAGTTGAGTCCAAAAGTTGCTAGTGAAGCGCGAGTCGTGAGTCGCGATCACTAACGATGTCTTTGGGTAGGCACCAATATTTGACGACATGAGAGAAGAAGATTTGAGCTGTATCTTCTGCTGATATATACTGTGGGGCTGCTATAAAGGTAGCATACTTGGAAAATCGATCCACCACAACCAAGATAGTTGTGAGATCCTCGACCTTGGGCAATCCAGAGATGAAATCCAGGGAATTGCTTTCCCAAGGTCTCTTTGGGACAACCAGTGGTGCCAAGAGACCTGCTTGTGTCAGACGGTCCGACTTGTCCTTCTGGAATACTAAACAAGTCTTCACGTACTGAGCGACGTCATCGGTCAATTGAGGCCAATAATATGCATGACGAAGTAACGCCATGGTGCGTTCTTCACCAGGATGACCGGCCCACAAAGTGTCGTGGCATTCCGCCAGAAGGGTCCTTCACAGATCTCCTCCTTTTGGAACATAAAGTTGGTTTCCTTTCACTTTCAGGAAACCATCTTCTGTGTAGAATTGGCTAGTCTTGCCTTGTTTTACTAAATTAACCAAATACTGTGAAGCAGGATCCTTGATGAGCAGACCTTGTATCTGGTCTTTTATGGTGGTGGCTACTTCGCTCCCCCTTAGGGTGGCGAGTATGCACACTGATGCTAGATCCACCCTCCGATTGAGTAAATCAGCAACTTGATTCGTCTTCCCACTGCGGTACTCCAAGTTGAAGTGAAATTCCACTAGAAGTTCCTGCCACCTAGCCTGTCGACCATTCCGCTTCGGTTGAGTCAGGAAATGGCTAACAACTGTATTGTCTATCTTGACGGGTTCTCAGCAGAATGCCTCCAAAGGCGTAGGCAATGGACGACAGCCAATAATTCCTTCTCGTGGGTGGCATAGCGCCGCTCTGCATCCTTTAACTTCCGGCTCTCGTATGCTACATGATGCCCTTCTTGTAGCAAGACTCTACCAAGTGCATAATCGGAGGCATCCGTTTGAACTTCGAATGGCTTGGCCAAATCACTGAGGGCCAAGACGGGCTACTAGACATAGCCACTTTCAATGCATTGAAGGCCTCCGATCGCGCGGGTCCCCAATCCCAGGCGTGACCTTCTTGAGAAGTCCTGTCAGTGGTACTGCGATGAGAGAGCAATTCTTCACAAAATGGCGATAGAAGTTGCATAGCCCAAGGAACGCCCTCAAGGAGTGGACATCCTTAGGCGGCGACCAATCTGTGATAGCCTGAATCTTCTGTTAGTCTATCTTGATCCGCCCTTCCTCAATGACATGCCCGAGGAAGTCGATCTATCTTTGAGCAAAGGAGCATTTGGACAGCTTCGCATATAATTCGTGCTCTAGCAATCATGTTAGGACCTTCCGCAAGTGATCTAGATGTTTCTCCAGTGTCTGGCTATATACGACAATGTCGTCCAAGTAGACCACCACAAATTCATCACTATATTCCCGCAAGACTTGGTTCATCAGGGTGCAAAATGTGGCTGGTGCATTAGTCAAGCCGAATGGCATCACTAGGAAGTCGTATGACCCATATCTTGTCACGCACGTCGTCTTGTGTTCATCGCACTCTGTGATCCGAACTTGCCAATAACCTATCTTCAGGTCTATTTTGGTTGAACACTGTCACACCACCCAATCTGTCGAACAAGACTGCCATGAGCTGAATAGGATACTTGTTCTTCACAGTGATTTTTCTTAGAGCCCGATAATCCACACATAGTTGTAAAATCCCATCGTGTTTCTATTGAAATAGCATAGGGTACCCATATGGGGACTTGGAGGCTACGATGATCCCTGTGTCTAGCATTTCCGTCAGCTGTCTCCGAAGCTCGGTGAGTTCGGGTTGTGACATTCTGTACGGCGCCCGGGCAGGTGGCTTCGCACCCGGCACCAACTAAATCTCATGGTCAACAGTGCACCTCGGCGGGAGTCGCTTTGACATGTCTTGTGGCATGACGTCTTCAAATTTCAGTAACAGCTCCTTCACGGGTGCAAGAAGAGGTGATGTGCCGGGTAATTCTGGCACATTTTGATACTATTTGCTTAAAGTATAACTTGTTTTACTTGTTAATTCTCGTGATATTTATGTAATTTTAGTGTATTTGTAGAATAACAAGTGTCAAGACCCTGAAGAACAGAAAAGAGTTCAAAAAGTTAGCTGAAGACAAGAAAAGAGGTCAAGAGCATCGCATATGTAAAAATGCAGTCGCAGAATAGACATGCGAATCGCATATGCTACAAGTAGATCGCAGACGAAGACAAAACTTTAGGCCAACCTTCATGTCGAGAATGCGGTCCCAAATGCGACTGCAAAACAGGAATGCGAACCGTGAATTGGCTTGGTGAAATTGCAAACATGAACAGAGTTCCGAGTGAAAATCAATGTGCAGAATGCGATCGCATTCTGTGATCGCATATTCAACATGCGAACCGCAAACCAAGATGCGACGAGAGCAAAACTGACTGGTGTGATTTGCGACGGATGATGATGATTTGCGAACCACATTCCTGTTCTGCGACAGAAATGTGGTTCGCATTATTTCAACTAGGGCAAAGCTGACCGACATTCCCCTCGGGTTTTGGGCCTCTATAAATAGGTTTTATAGGGTTTTGTGAAGGTATTCTTGTCAGAACTTGAGTAAGAAGTACGACACTTGAGTATTTTTGAATTCTTAGAAGCTTTGGTGATTGAAAACCTTCTATTTTTGTAAGATGACATCAATTACTCTTCCTTGTTCTTTAATTATCAGTATGTGTAGCTAAACTCAAACACTGAGGTTGTGAACCCTAGATGGGTAGAATGTGTTGAGATTTTGATATTGAATTCAATTCCGAAGGAATCCGAAGGAATCTTGATATTTATTTATTTCTTGTTCTTCAATTAATTGTTAGTGGTTGCAAACATTAACGAATGCCAATTGACTCTAACTTATCTTGGGAAAGTGAGATAGAGTTTGGTAGAAATAAATAACAAGAACTCAAGGATTTAAACCTTGTTTAACAAAATCTCTTAGGAATAAGTAGGTTTTAGCTTGGCGCATAATTGGTTGTTCTTAAGATTGACTCTTTTGTATTCGGGAGAATCGTAGAGAGGATACATTATCCAAATATTGGGAAATATTGGGTAGTAAATTAAACATCAATTGCATATCAAGAAAGGAATTCAATATTAATATCAAGAACATTCTACTACATTAAAGGGGGCACAACCTTGGTATCTTAAATTCATATCTTTCACATTCACACTTGAACAAATTAGTTTTCAATTTTTGCTTTCCTTATATATTCAACACTTCTTTATTTTATTTGGCATACTTGATAGAATTACGACTTAGTAAAGTATTACATTAATTGGACAACAGTTTCATGCCTATTCCCTGTGGGATTCGACCCCAACCTTGTTGGGTTACTATATTTGACATCGATCGCTTACACTATTATTCAAGGGTGTAATTTGAGCGAATCAAATTTTGGCGCCGTTGCCGGGGAATACGGTTTTGAAATTGCTAATTAGTGTATACTTTACTATACGTCTAATTCCATTTGATTACACGCTGTTTGTTTTGGTTGTTGTAGACAGGAAGATATGGCGAACCATAAAGAAGATGTGGAGGTGGAGCAGGAAGAAAATCCGTGTGCTGATGTTGAAGAATATATAGAGGATACAAATGCTATAATACCTCCGACTATAGGTGCTGCTACGTTCAAGGTAGAACATGGACTAATTCTGATGCTGAAAGCGGAAGGATTCTTCAGAAACTCCACTGATGACGATCCAACGCAGCACCTCAGGAATTTCTTGGGTGTTTGTGCGACGCACAAGCAAAACAATGTCTCTGACTATGCATTAAGGCTGAGATTCTTTAAGTATTCGTTAGCTGGAGATGCAAGGAAATGGCTTCAAAATCTTCCTCCGAATTCCATCCGTTCATGGCCTGAACTTGTCTGGGCATTCTTGTTAAAGTGGTTTCCACAAAGCAAGAAGTCTGAGCTCAGAGATAAGATATTCTTCTTTAAGCAACTACCTGGTGAACAACTACATGAAGCGTGGGAACGCTTCAAGTTGTATTTGGTGAGGTCTCCAAACCATGGCTTTCCCGATTCCATCTTGTTGGAAAAATTCTACATGGGTCTGGACCCTATGAACCAATCAATAGCGAAGAATGCTGCTGCTGGATCTTTCATGGATAAGACCTTCGCTAGAGTAACTCATATTTTTGATAAAATGGCAAAACACAATCAAGATTGGCATTCTGAGATACAACAGGTGGTATTACAATTGGGTCTCCTTCTATGAATAACTTGATCAAGGAAAATCAAGAACGAGACCAAGTGATTGCAGAACTTGCCACAAATGTTAATGTATTGACGAAGCTGTTCACGGAAAATCAAAAGAAGAAAGTCAATGTGGTGGAGAATGTGCAACCAGTGCAAAGTGATGAATATGAAGAGGCTAATTATGTCAACAATTCTCAGGGAGGTTATCAAAGGCAACACTACCAGGGTCAAGGGACGCAAAATCATTGGAGACCAAACCTGCAAGGGCAATGTCACCAACAATGGCGAAACGATCAAAGTGGCCCAAACCAAGGAAATTGGAACAACAATCATAATTTTTCAAACCGAAGTTCCAACCCTTATGTTCCTCCGAAAGGTCAGTATTCGAATCAGGGATCCTCAAGTGAGTCCAAATTGGAGAGTATGCTCGAAAGGATATTACAGAACCAAGAAAAGTCGGATAATTCCATGAAAAACATGACTGAATTGGTTGGCTCTCACACAGCAGCGATTCAAAAGCTGGAATTGCAAATGAGAGATCTCTCTCGTGAACAATATCCACAGCAGAAGGGAACACTTCCTAGCGACACGATTGCAAATCCTAAGGGGAGTGGAAGTGGCCCAACTTCCCATGTTATGGCTATCACGACCAGGAGTGGTAAGACATTGCAGGGGAGAGATGAGCAAGTAGTCGATGCTGAAGAACTTCAAAAAGGGGTCGAAGTTGAAAAAAATAACGTTGCTGAAGCAAACAAAAATCCAGAAGTTGTGCCAAGCCGAGACAAGACTCAAGAAGGGATAAAGGATAAGGCAGAAGGAACATCAACCGTTCTTCCGCCAATTCCTATACCCCCTCCTCCATTCCTCAGAGACTTGCGAGAAGAGTTGACGACAGCAAGTTTGAGAAGTTCTACGACATTCTCAAGCAGTTATCAGTGAATATACCTTTCTTGGAGGCTTTCCAAGAAATGCCAGGGTTTGCCAAGTATCTAAAGGATCTGATTAGGAAGAAGAGAACCACCAGGAATGAGGTGGTAAATATGACTCACAGGATCAACTCTATCATAGCTACAAATCCAATCTAGAAGAAAGAGGACCCAGGCGCATTTACTATTCCGTGCACTATTGGAGTGCGCGACTTCGCTAAGGCATTGTGTGACAATTGGGCCAGCATTAATCTAATGCCTCTTGCTATCTATAAACAAGCTGGGTTAGGAATGCCAAGGCCGACAAGCATGAGGTTGCAGATGGCTGACCGATCAATCAAAAGACCAGTTGGTATTGTAGATGATGTAATTGTAAAAGTTGGAAAATTTCACATTCCAGCTGATTTTGTGATCCTTGATTGTGCTGTAGACAAGGAAATCCCTATTATATTGGGGAGACCATTCTTAGCTACTGGAAGAGCTCTTATGGACTCGGAGAGTAATGAAATAAAGTTCCGGGTGAACAACGAGGAAGTTACTTTTCAAGCTAGTAAGGGGATGAAGTTGCCAACCGAGTATGAGAACATTTCACTGATCGGTATTGTTGATGAAGTTGATGAGGCTGTTGAGATGAAGATGGAAGAGCAATGCTAAGGTGAAGCACTGGCAGCGATATTGGTGAATTTTGATGGTAATGATATGGAAGGCTTTATGGAGTCGGTGAATGCGTTAGAAGGACGTGGCTCTTACTCATATACTCCACCAAAACTGTCCCTAGATTTGGAGAATAGAGCTACACCTCCTGCAAGCCATCCATTATTGAACCACCTCAATTAGAGCTCAAACCACTTCCGTCGCATTTGAGGTATAAATTTCTTGGCTTGAATAACACTTTACCAGTAATTGTTTCTTCGTTGTCGAATGATGTCTAGGTAGAACAGTTCCTGCAAGTGCTGAAGGAGCACAGACAAGCCATCGGTTGGACAATTGCAGACATTCGGGGAATCCCTGCTGGAATTTGTGAGCACAAGATTCAACTAGAAAATGGGACAAAACCGAGTGTGGAGCACCAGCGACGTCTGAATCCATCAATGTAGGAAGTGGTGAAGAAAGAGATAATCAAATGGCTGGACGTTGGGGTAGTCTATCCAATTGCCGATAGTTCATGGGTGAGCCCGGTACAATGCGTGCCAAAGAAACGAGGCATGACGGTGGTCAAGAATGAAAAGAACGAGCTGATTCCAACAAGGACAGTAACCGGATGGCGAGTATGCATGGATTACAGAAAGCTAAATAGTGTCACATGCAAGGACCACTTCCCTATGCCTTTTATTGATCAAATGCTTGATCGGCTAGCCGAAAAGTCCTTCTATTGCTTCCTCGACGGATACTCCAGGTATAATCAGATCAATATAGCTTTGGTGGACCAGGAGAAGACAACTTTCACATGCCCGTATGGAACATTTTCTTTCAGTCGAATGCCATTCGGCTTATGCAATGCTCCAGCCACCTTCCAAAGGTGTACGATGTCAATCTTTTCTAATATGGTGGAGGATTTCCTTGAGGTCTTTATGGATGATTTTTCGGTAGTCGGGGAAACGTTTGAACAATGCTTGAAGAATCTGAAACAAGTGCTCAAGCGATGCGAAGAAACAAACCTTGTACTAAATTAGGAGAAATGCCACTTCATGGTGGATGAAGGTATTGTTTTGGGGCATAAATTCTCCAAGCATGGCATAGAGGTGGATAAGGCTAAAATCGAGATCATCTCCAAGCTCCCTCCACCCACATCCGTAAAAGGTGTCCGTAGCTTTTTGGGGCATGATACCACAGTATAAGAAGAAAGCAAGGGACTCCGTGAAAGCAAGCTTAATCATAGGTAGGAAACCACAGTATAAAGAACAAAGCAAGAGACTCGAGGAAAGCAAGCTTGATCATAGGTACGAAAGTTTTCCTACAAAAAAGGGGGCTGGCTCTACACAAACAGTTAATTTGTTTATAGTCGCAAAAGTTTTCCTACAAAGGGGGCTGGCTTCAACCTTGCCAAGCTAAACAACTCAGAAAACTTTTGTACTATAACCAACGTTAGCTGTTCATAACTCAGAAAACTTTCGCACTACAATAAGCTAACTTTCAAATAGTACACTTACTCTATTTTCATACATGGACCGTACTATAATAAGCTAACTTTCAAAGAGTACACTTACTTTATTTTCATACATGGACTGGCCTTTCCATCCATTCGAAAGAAAGAACAAGAGGGAAATTTAGAAAGAACTCATATGTAATATATCACAAGAGATTTACAAAGAGTGGACGAAAATTACAAGAAAATTCTAGGATGACTCTAGGGTTTTTTACAAGAGGATTTTCTGAACTTGTACAAGGTAATTTTATGATGATCCTACAACTACTACATGGCCTCCTTTATATAGGACTAGGAGGTTATTACAAGACAAACAATCTAGATAAAGCAAACCTATTTTACATGGCAAACTTATCTACAAGCGGGTCCCTCTCGGCACGAGAGGGACTTTAGGAAAAACCACTAAAAACCCTTGAAAGCATGTGAACGGGTTGAAATATACATGGTGTAGCATGTGAAAGCATGTGATGCCATGTGAATGTACGGTGTTGCATGTGAAGAAGCATGTGGTAGCATGTGAAAACAAGGTGAAGTGGGGCCCGGATGGCATAGAAAGAGATGGACATTTGTCTTGGCATGGGTAGGATATTTTTTGAGTGTTTTTGGAGGATTATGGTAGGAAAACAACGTAAAGTGAGGCCCGGATAGTATAGAAAGATGTGGAAATTTGTCTTGGCATGGGCAGGATATTTTTGAGGATTTTTTAGGTTGGTAATGGAGGATTAAGGTGGGATTAGCAAGGATTAAGACAATTATCCTTCGATCATAGAATTATCTTCCAGGCATCTTTTCGAAGACCTTGTGAAGTATCGCCGGGAACTTGACAGTTCTTCACTGCTATGTTCCTTTCCCTTTGGACTGAGAGATGTAATTCGCAACTTTAATCTAGAAATGTCATTAGTGATCTTTTCTCGAATGATTTCATATGGCGTTTGATATTCCTTTGCTGCTTCCCAGACTCTTTCCCAGTGAGGATGGGTATTGGTATAATTCCAGCTTGCCCATTCTTTTGGCCATATCTCTTTTGGGATGCACCTATTTAGCTGGAAAATGATTCTTTGTGCCTCGCTATACTCTTCCTCCATAGATAAAATGGACACGGGAAATTTCCACCAGAATGATGCCTCTGCTTGCGCTTGGACTTTTCCATTAATGATCTTCACTGGCCTATGAAACATGAATATTTTTGCTGCGTAGGAATCACTGAAACATTTCGTCTAATATATCCTAGGTTTGAACCATAGT
>MCJB01025457.1:48143-92818 GCA_002018475.1 Nicotiana obtusifolia | reverse complement strand
TTTGGAAAGGCGTGCCATTTACCCGTAGAACTCGAGCATAAGGCTATGTGGGCCTTAAAGAGATTGAACATAGACTGGGCGAAGGCCGAAGCTCTAAGGTTGGCACAGTTAAATAAAATGGAAGAATTCCGTCTTCATGCTTATGAAAGTGTAGCATTTTATAAAGAACGAATGAAATTCGTCCATGATACAAAGATCCTGAAAAGAGAGTTTAAGGCAGGGGACCTGGTGTTGCTGTTCAATTCAAGACTCAAATTATTTCCGGGGAAGCTGAAGTCCAAATGGTCTGGACCATTTAAAGTTGTTGATATCTCTCCATTTGGAGCTGTTGAATTAGCATCGGAGGATGGGCTCCGGACTTTCAAGGTTAATGGGCAAAGAATCAAGCACTACTTGGGAGTAGATGGAGAAAAACATGTGGTAGAGCAGCTAGCTCTAAAAGATGATCAAATCCCAACTACAGAATGATTGCAGAAGCACCCTAGCATCGTCGTGCCGCGACGTTAAATCAAGCGCTTCATGGGAGGCAACCCATGTGTGGTATCATTAGCTTTTGTTTATGTTGTATTTTTATTTATTTAGAATTCAATATCACATTTGTACTTAGGGCTATTTGAAGGGTTTTAGAATGCAGGAATGTGATGAAAGGATACACGAATTGAAGAAGAGTGGTTGAAACTACAGAAAAACATCAAGGTGAAAAATGCTGCACAAATGCGATCGAATTTCAGTTATGCGAATCGCATTCGTGCCGCAAACTGAAGCAGAAACTTGAGCAAATACATTGGGCAAAAATGCGACGAAGCTCAACAATTTGCGGTTCGCATTTGAGTTATGTGGACCGCATTCTCACCGCAAACAGAGACAGAGAATTCAGCTCACAAGTCTGATGAAAATGCGGTGGAAGCTCCTATTATGCGGTTCGCATTGCAATTATGCGGAACTTAAAACGCCGCATAATTGCCAGGTATGTGTTCGCATTTCATCTTTTTTTTTTTAAATCTTTCAATCTAAGTATATATATATAAAAAACACACAAACAAACAAAAAAAAAAAAAGAAGAGAAGAGAGAGCGGAAACAGAGAACGACCTCCGACGAACATCATCGGAAAAGTAAAAGTGCAAGTTCACAAAACCTCTACGAGTTGACTCACCTTTGACCTAAGAGCTACAATCTTCTTCACAAGGTATGTGCATTCTTTGTTCCACCTTAAATTCTTATTTCGAAAAACTAGGGTTTATAACTCAGTAAAGTTTTTCAAGTCGTTGGAATGGAAATAGAAATCTAGGGTTTTCTTACTTGAGGGATGAACATGCGTGGATATTTGAAGGTATTTGCGGTCCACAAACTCAAAATGTGGACCGCAATTTGACCGCATCCCTAAACCCTAAGTATATGAAGAAGATGACATTTGCGGTGATTCTGCGATCGCATAGTCGATATGCGGACTGCAGAGCCACCACAAACAAGGCTAGAACGTTTGGTTAACATTGGTGAAGTATGCGGTAGAAATGCGATCGCACATCATGCTTTGCGATGAGTATGCGATCGCACTTGTGTGTATCTACCAGGCTTAAGGTCAAAGACGATCTGCGATGGATTTGCGGTTCGCATAGTGGTTATGCGGTTCGAAAAATCCACCGCAGACTACCACTACCTGTCACACAAACGAATGCAACGTCTTTTCGGTTCGCATAGTGGTTATGCGACCGCAAACCACGCCGCATTTTTGTAATTCTTTGGTCATTTCTCCTGTTCTTGTTTTTCTCAAATGATGATAATGTCACTGACATCTCCCACTTATGCAGATATGGCAGCCAAAAAGCATTCTACAAAGAGAAAGCCATCCTCCGCTTCAACCTCAGAACCACCCAAACGGGCAAGAAAGGAACCAACTGTACCTAACCCCTCCCAGTCTGATGAGGAGGACTGTGTACCGGAAGTTGATTTAATAGCTGAGGCTCGAAGGAAACGGGGTGATGACCTTCAGCTTTGTTTTGGGGTTGAAGGTTCAAGGTCTTTGTTCAGGGAAGCGCTCACAAAGAGAAGGATCCCGGGGGAGAAAAAGTTGAGCTTGAATGGGCTTCAGGACCAGTACCCTCATATTCTCGAAAACATTAAAACGAGAAAATGGGAGTACTTCACCACAGACCCAAAGGAGTATAATGAGTCAATAGTCCGGGAATTCTATGCGTCGTATGGAGCTTCACGAACATCGTATCATAGACGCAACCGAATATTCACCGGCATCGTCCACGTTCGAGGGAAGGCTATGTTTTGTGACAGCGAACATATCAATGACCTCTACTTCCCTGACTGGGAATCAGGCGTAGTGGAGTACGATGCAAAGTACTCCAACAGAGAGAACGAATATGGATGGATAGCGTCCATCATTGCTAATGGGACTCCAGCCTGAATCAGTCCTGGGAAGAAAATTTACAAAGAAGACCTCACAAAGGAGGCCAAATATTGGCTCAACTTCGTCACCTCCCATTTAATACCCTCCAGGAATGAAACATATATCAGCATTAAGAAGGCACTTCTCATTGCATGTATAATGACGGGTATTAAAATTGATGTGGGGAGTCTTATCTTCCAGGAAATTGGCATCCGGGCTACTCAGCGGGCCACATCACTTCCTTTCCCAAGTTTGATCACCACCCTCTGCCAAGAGGTGAATGTCCCATTCTTACCACAACAAGACAAACTCGGGAGGTCTACGAGAGATATAGATATCACTCGTATAAGTGATTTAGCTGCTCCACTAGTGACCCCAATTGATGACATTGACTCCCAGAATCTCCTGTCTCCCTAAGATCCTGACACCTCTACAGTTGCTGCAGAAACTGCACCCTCATCTACCACTGGTCCATCAGCCTCACACCTGCCAGCCATTTCAAGACTCGGTCTAATTGCTCATCACACAAATTCTAAAGTAGACCAACTCTTGAAAACATTGCCCTCACTGATTAAATAGGCCTTGACTTCGCTGCAACAACAACAATTAGTGTTCTGAGAGAGGTTGACCAAGCTTGAGTCTAGGGTTGAAAGAATTGAAAGAGGCGAGGTGAGGGGTTTGCCCCAACTGGGGGAGGAAGTACAATCACTGAAGACCGACCTCCAGAAGATGAAAAATCTAGAGTTCGACATATCATCTCTCCTCCCTAGCGAGGGTGACCAGGGTGCTGGCCGTGCTGACTTGGGCCTGGACTTCACGACACTAATGGCAGACATCGCACCTTCGTCTGCTAAAGTGTCTCAGCCTCCCGCCCCTATAGTTCAGGTTGATTCTACTGATGACGAGGCATCAGAGCGGTCATCAGAATTCGAAGGGGACGAATCAGAGGAGGCCAGTTTAGAGCTCGATGAGGGTGCAACCCCTAAGCCAAAAGGAAAAGAAATTGCTGTGCCTACGGTGGAGGAGGAACAAGAGCAAGCCGACATCGAGAAGGCCATTGAGCGATCATTAGCAGATAAGGCTGCCAGGAGATGGCCACCAGCGGGAGAAGCTAGCAGCTCAGCAGCTGCACCACCAGCTCTGGACCAGACCCACACTTCTCCTCCAGCTCCGACGGAGACCTAGGCTACTGCATCTCTTCGCGCAATTGCGCCACCAGGGAGCCCCTTGTCCTTTATATTTCTTTTTATGCATTAGGGACAATGCATGTGTTTAAGTTGGGGGTGGTAGCCTTATATCCTTATATCCTTGTTTTGTCTGTATATTTGATTTATTTTTGGGCAAGTTGAGTGACATTGGATAACTATACATTATATAGCAATGATTCATGATTTATGTATATATGCTTTTATAATTAAATAGTTAGCAATAAAAGCCCCTTATTTTTTCTTCTGCCGGGTTCTTTTTCAAGGGTGTAATAGTAGAACCGGGCCTATGAATATGAAGTATATTGACCAGGATGGTATGTTTGTTGAGTATCAAGTATGTAAACCTGTTTGAGTAGACCCTTGTAACAAATCAGTTATGTGAATTTGAGGCTCACTTGGTAACTCTAGGTTTACTTAGAATCGTGTATGTGTACACAAGGAAAGCCTTGAGTGACTAAATGTGAACTCTTAAGCTGTAAACTATGTTAACCGAACAGTTTGTGTGCTAATGTGTGTGAGCTCCTTGTTTTGATAATTCTTGTGTTCACTGCGGCCACCTAGAACTTGCCCGGTTGGTTTTTCGTTGCCTATCATACGTACACTGAGTTAGAGAAATGATCTTAGGCTTTCTTTGATTATTGATGAAACCTTTCTAGCCTTTTCAGCTTACCTGTGCACAATGAATATCACTAGTACCCTATTTGAGCCTTGTAGCCTTTTCTTTGGCCTCCGCATTACAAACCTATCCCATTCGTAAAATATGATCTCTTTTGAACCCGTTCCTCCTTGAACATTGAGAACATTGCTAAAAGTTTAAGTTGGGGGTGTGGGTCAACATGAAAATGGGCAAGGTTGTGAAATGAGACTGGGACCCCGTACCTCAAAAGTTCATGTGAATTTATGAAAGCTCCAAAAAGAAAAAAAAAGAGAGAAAAAGAAAAAAAGAAATATAGAAATTTTTTTTTATGTGTATTGTCATAAAGAGTGAGTTATGTAATGGCAAAAAGGGAGCTTGAGAATCAAATAAAGAGGTGTGCAAAGTGGGGTCTAATGCGGTAACGTAAGACCATTGAGGCCATGGGGTCAAAAAGAAACAAAAGTTTAAAAGAAAGAAGCGTGCAATTAGTGTTCAAGGAGGAAGTAGCCACTATTATCTAAATATATATCCTACCCTTCCTTAAACCGACATTACAAGCTTACAAAGTCCTTATGTGATCTCCAACCGAGTGTTCTGATAACTAGGCGATGAATTAAAATAAGGGCAAGCCTATGGTGTGGCATGGGGTGACACTTGAAAATTTGTTCTGAGAGTGAGTGTACTTGCATTTTAGTCCCTTTGTATTGCTATGATGAATTGTGTGAGAGTGGGACTTTCTTTCCAGTGAGGGCACATACACTGCTAGGTTGACAGTAAGTTGAGCTTTGGGTAAGGCATAAGTGTATTCGGCTGAAGGTAGCCTTTAGTTACTTTGTTGAGGCTCAAAGTTCACTAATTGATTGGTTGTCTTTGAACTTATTAATGATTCAAGGGGGGGGTACAGAGCTTAAAGAGTTATACTTGAGATACTAACAACAACCACCGTCCATGGTCAGTATTGCTTCATGTTTGCTAAGTAGAGTCTAGATTAGGAGAGTATCGTTTGAGTTGCTTGAGGACGCCGGGTAATTTCGGCACATTTTGATACTATTTGCTTAAAGTCTAACTTGTTTTACTTGTTAATGCTCGTGATATTTATGAAATTTTAGAGTATTTGCAGAATAACAAGTGTCAAGACCCTGAAGAACAGAAAAGAGTTCAAAAAGTTAGCTGAAGACAAGAAAAGAGGTCAAGAGCATCGCATATGTAAAAATGCGGTCACAGAATAGACATGCGAATCGCATATGCTACAAGTAGATCACAGACGAAGACAGAACTTTAGGCCAATCTTCATGTCGAGAATGCGGCCGCAAATGCGACCGCAAAACAGGAATGCGAACCGCGAATTGGCCTGGTGAAATCGCAAACATGAACAAAGTTCCGAGTGAAAATCAATGTGCAGATTCTACGATCGCATATTCAACATGCGAACCGCAAACCAAGATGCGACGAGAGCAAAACTGTCTGGTGTGATTTGCGACGGATGATGATGATTTGCAAACCACATTCCTGTTCTGCGACAGAAATGCGGTTCGCATTATTTCAACTAGGGCAAAGCTGACCGACATTCGCCTCGGGTTTTGGGCCTCTATAAATAGGTTTTATAGGGTTTTGTGAAGGTATTCTTGTCAGAACTTAGAGTAAAAAGTACGGTACTTGAGTATTTTTGAATTCTTAGAAGCTTTGGTGATTGAAAACCTTCTATTTCTGTAAGATGACATCAATTACTCTTCCTCTTCTTTAATTATCAGTATGTGCAGCTAAACTCAAACACTGAGGTTGTGAACCCTAGATGGGTAGAATGTGTTGGGATTTTGATATTTAATTCAATTCCGAAGGAATCTTGATATTTATTTATTTCTTGTTCTTCAATTAATTGTTAGTGGTTGCAAACATTAACGAATGCCAGTTGACTCTAACTTATCTTGGGAAAGTGAGATCGAGTTTGGTAGAAATAAATAACAAGAACTCAAGGATTTAAACCTTGTTTAACAAAATCTCTTAGGAATAAGTAGGTTTTAACTTGGCGCATAATTTGTTGTTCTTAAGATTGACTCTTTTGTATCCGGGAGAATCATAGAGAGGATATATTATCCAAATATTGGGAAATATTGGGTAGTAAATTAAACATCAATTTCATATCAAGAAAGGAATTCAATATTAATATCAAGAACATTCTACTACATTAAAGGGGGCACAACCTTGGTCTCTTAAATTCATATCTTTCACATTCACACTTGGACAAATTAGTTTTCAATTTTTTCTTTCCTTATATATTCAACACTTCTTTATTTTATTTGGCGTACTTGATAGAATTACGACTTAGTAAAGTATTACATTAATTGGACAATAGTTTCACGCCTATTCCCTGTGGAATTTGACCCCAACCTTGTTGGGTTACTATATTCGACATCGATCGCTTACACTATTATTCAAGGGTGTAATTTGAGCGAATCAAGAGGACCTGAGGAGCATTTTATATCTTCAATGCAGAGGGTAGCCAAGAACGTAGGTTCATGTCTTTTGACCCCCTTCTTCAACTGCAAGGCCGAGGTTTTTTTCAGCGGCCATCTTCATGGGCATGCACGGGATGGTGCAGGGCTTGGCCCCATTTGTTCCCGTCATCAGTAGCATATCTGCATATGGCACGGGCATGGTGTTGGTTTGCCGTAGGAATTCCAACCCCACTATCAACTCGAAGTCGTCTATGACCACCACCTGCAGGTTGAATTTTCCTTCATAGGGTCCAAGTTTCACTGATACTTCTCTGGCTATTCCAACAACTGGTTGAGGGGGTGAGTTGATAGCCTTGATACGACCTCTGCCCTTTCCTACAAATAGGCCAAGGCGCTCCACCTGAGTCGAGGCTAAATAATCGTGGGCCGCACCCGTGTCTATCATCGCCTGAATGGGTTTGCCATTTACCTTCATCTCGACGAACATTAAGGTCCTCTCTTTTTTAGGAGGGGTCCTGGTCCCCGCTAAGGCTTTAGTAAAGGAGCCAACAATTGCATTGAAGGCGCCTACCTGTTCGGTCTGGTCCGCATCATCAGATTTGTCATCCGTCCCATCAACAACAGCTTGATGGGCATTCATCTGTGCATGTGGGCACTCATTATTCCAATGTGGTCCGCCACAATGACGGCATTCATGAAGGGGGTCTCCTCCCTCGATCGTTGTTGTTAGATGCAGTGCTAGTACTGCCTGAGGAGGGAGCCTTAGATTTGGTTGCACTCCAAACTCCTCCACTTCTGCTTGGGCCACCAGTACTCGGATGGCCCCCTTTGTATCCTCCTTTGACAGGCTGTTGAGGCCTATCCTTCCGAGCTTCCACTTGATAATCCCCAAGGCATTCTGCTGCTTGGATCGCCTTAGGTAACGTGTCTACCCTTTGTCTTTGGAGTTCCATACGGGCACAGGGTTTCAACCCTTCCAGGAAAGTGAAGAGTTTATATTTGTCCCCCATGTCGCGTATGCTCAGCATGAGTGTAGAGAATTCTTGCACGTAGTCCCGCGCTGATTTGGTCTGGCGGAGCTCCCGTAACTTCCTCCTTGCATTGTACTCATTTTCGGGGAAGAACTGCAGGCGTATGGCGGCCTTTAGTTCTGCCCATGTGTCGAGAGTATCTTCACCGGTCCCTGATGGCTTCGTATTTCAGCTGCCACCAGAGTTTATCATCACCCTGAAGATACATGGCAGTAGTTGCCACCTTCTTAGCTTCTTCTAGGCCTCCCACGACATCGAAGTATGGTTCGATGTCGAAGATGAAGTTTTCCACTTCTTTGGAATTCTGGGCACCACTGTATGGCTTTGGCTTGGGAATTTTCAGTTTCTGGGTCTCGGGGGCGAAGTTCACAGCACCCCCGATTTGGTTCCCGCTTCCTCGAAGCAGGGCTTGTAAAGCAACATTGACAACGTTGAGCTGGCCTGTCAATTGTCTTTAGTTTGTTGCATGGCAGTCACCCTGTCTGCCTCTTGTGCCCTGTGGGCTAAATCTTCGGCACGCTCCTGCTGGAGGCCCTCAAATTTTCCAAAAATTTTGGCTGCCCCTGTGGCTGCCGTTTGCTGGTTTCCTTTAGAGTCGCGGCTGATGTTTTCTATGACAACTTCGGCCTAGTGCATCCTACGATCCAGGTTGTCCAACCTTTGCACTAGGCTGGTCTTTAGGTCAGGCACCGTTTCCACGATGGGCCGTAATGCGTCAACCGTTTCCTCAAGGGTCGCGATGCGATCCCCATGATTCACCATGGTTAGAAATGGTGGTAATTGCAATGTTATCTCTTGTCTGATGTTGAGCCTAGGCTCTGATACCAACTATTACGCGGAGCCTTCCTGAGCGTCTTTGGAAGGGCAACGTAAGGCTAAGCAATCGATGTCAGTACGATTGCTGTCCGCCAACTGAGGTCCCCTCCGTACGCTAGACTAGATTATCAGTGCCGTACGGGAAAACCAATATCGTGAGCAACTGAGAACAGAAGAGAGAATTGAGAAAGAAAGCTTTATTGTATAAATGAAAGCTATTACAGAAAAGCTATGTGGTGTCGAGGGGGAGAGACACCAGTACAAAGAATTGTTTGCTTGCTAGAAAGTTTTGAATGCTTGATCCCCCCTAATAATGCTTAAAAAAAATAAACCAAAGTTACATGACTTTACCTAAGAAAGCTGTAGATGCATACTAAAAGAAAATATAGTAAACCTACTCTATATTTACAATGAAAAGGACTTAGTCTTCTACAATGTAGAAACAAGTCCGTTTGCAGCAACTTTGTCGTTAGCATCAGGGTCCGCGCGCAGCGTTGTCTTCGCGTGCGGCACTGTGAGCTTCTTCCTGTGGCTGGGCGCTGGGGCTGGTTATTAGTGGGGCGATAGAGGCGCCTACGCGCTTGTCACTCGGAGCTGCCGATACCACGGGGCCGACCGTGGCGCTGGGCGTTGGGAGGCTTGCCAGAACGCCACCGGGCGTATCCAAATGGTCATAGGGCATGGTTGGAAAGCCGCCCATGACAAATCTCATGCTGTGTATGCTCTTATTGATCCCGGTTCCACTTTATTCTATGTTACTCCCTATGTTGCTATGGAATTTGGGATAGAACTACAACAGCTCCATGAGCCGTTCTCTGTATCTACTTAGGTTTGGTGAGACTATTGCGGCTGCACGGGTTTATTGGAATTGTGTTGTCACTGTGCATGGTCGAGACGCCATGGCCGATCTCATTGAATTGAGAATGGTCGATTTTGATGTAATAATCGGGATTGGTTGGCTTTATTCATATTTCGCTAACTGTGAAACTAGAACCGTTATGCTTGAATTTCCAACTAAGTCAGTGATTGAATGGAAGGGGGATAATGTGGTGCCGAAGGTTAGGTTTATTTCTTATCTTAAGGCCACAAAGATGATTAACAGAGGGTGTATCTACCATCTGGTCCAGGTTACAGACACCGACGCTGAGGCACCTATACTTGAGTCTATGCTTGTTGTGAATGAATTTTTGGAGGTCTTTCCAGATGAACTCCCTGCGATCCCGCCAGACAGGGAAATTGATTTTGGATTGATGTGATGCCAGGCACGTAGTCTATATTTATTTCACCCTACAAAATGGCACTGACAGAATTGAAAGAGCTAAAGGAACAATTGAAAGATTTGTTAGAGAAGGGTTTCATCCGGCCGAGTGTGTCGCCTTGGGGCACACTGGTTCTATTTGTAAGAAAGAAGGATGGGTCGCTAAGAATGTGAATTGACTATCGGCAGCTCAACAAGGTTACAATAAAGAATTGATACCCACTGCCAAGGATAGATGACTTGTTTGATCAATTGCAGGGTGCTAAGTACTTCTCCAAGATCGGTTTAAGATCCGGGTATCACCAAATGATGATGAAGGAACAGGATATTCTGAAAACAGCTTTAAGGACCCGGTATGGGCACTTTCAATTTCCGGTAATGTCTTCGGGCTAACAAATGCCCCCGCGGCTTTCATGGATCTGATGAATCAAGTTTTCAAACTTTTCCTCGACTCCTTCATGATACTGTTTATTGATGATATTCTTGTTTATTTGCGGAGTCGGGAGGACCATCCCGATCCTTTCAGGGCAGTTTTGTAGGTTCTGTATCAGCACCAGTGATATACAAAGTTTTTGAAATGTGGATTTTTGCTTGAATCTGTTACGTTCTTAGGTCATGTTTTCTCTCGAGAAGGAATTGAGTTTGAACCCCATAAAATCTCAGCCGTGAAGAATTGGCCTAGACCTATTACTCCAACAGAGATTCGTAGTTTCTTGGGCTTAGCTGGATATTACAGAAAGTTTGTGGAGGGGTTCTCTACTCTTGCCTCTCCGTTGACTAAATTGATACAGATGGCAGTTAGGTTCCAATGGCCAGATGCTTGTGAAAGAAGCTTCCAGGAGTTGAAATCAAGATTGACTACCGCAGCGGTGTTGACTCTACCAGAGGGTACTAATGGATTTGTATATCGCAATCCTTCAAGGATCAGACTTGGATATGTATTAATGCAACATGGCAAGGTGATAGCTTATGCTTCTAGACAACTAAAGAATCATGAAAAGAGCTATCCAACACATGACTTAGAGCTTGCGACGGTGGTATTTGCATTGACGATTTAGTGTCATTATTTGTATGGGGTCCATGTTGATATATTCAAGGATCATAAGAGCCTTCAATATATTTTCAAATAGAAGGAATTGAAACTGAGGCTAAAAAGATGGCTTGAGTTACTCAAGGATTATGACATCGACATCCTATAATATCCGGGGAAGGCTAATGTTGTAGCGGATACTCTTAGCCGGAAATCTATGGGCAGTTTGGCTCACTTGGAGGCGTATCAAAGGCTGTTGGCCAAGGAGGTTCATCGGTTGGCTAGTTTGGGAGTTCGTCTTGCAGAATCTAGTGAAGGAGGGGTAATTGTGCAAAATAGGGATGAATCGTCGCTTGTGATGGAAGTCCAGAAGAAGCAATTCAACGATCCATTGTTGGTACAATTGAATGAGGGAATTCATAAACATAAGACCATGGCCTTTTCTCTTTGCGTGGATGATGGTACCCTAAGGTACCAAGGGCGATTTTGTGTTCCAAATGTGGATGGTCTTCGGGAAAAAATCATGACAGAGGCTCACACTGCTAGGTATTCCGTGCACCCAGGCTTTACAAAGATGTATCATGATCTTAGGAAAGTCTATTGGTGGAATGATATGAACTAGAATTTAGCGGACTATGTGGCGATATGTCCATATTATCAGCAAGTGAAGGCCGAACACAAAAGGCCCGGTGGGTTGGCGCAGAACATAGAAATTCCAATGTGGAAGTGGGAAATGATTAACATGGATTTTGTGTTAGGACTACCTCACATTCCTCGCAAATTCGAATCGATTTGGGTGATTGTGGAATGACTCACAAAATCAACACACTTCTTGCCGATTAAGGTTACCGACACAGCAGAACAGTATGCTCAGTTGTACATCAAGGAAATAGTCAGATTGCATGGCACTCCAATTTCTATTATCTCAGATCGAGGGGCACAACTCATAGCTATTTATTGGGAGAAGTTTCAGCAAGGTTTGGGTACTCAGGTGAATCTTAGTACAACCTTTCACCTGCAGACTAACTGGCAGGCAGAGCACACTATTCAGATGCTTGAGGATATGTTGCGCGCTTGTGTTCTTGACTTGAAGGGTAGCTGGGACGATCATTTGCCACTAATATAATCTTCCTACAACAATAGTTACCATGCTAGTATTCAGATGGCACCATTGGAGGCTTTATATGGTAGGAGATATAGATCCCCCATTTGGTGGTTCGAGATTGGGGAAACGGAATTGATAGGACCAGACCTCGTGCATCAGGCTATAGAGAAGGTTAAGGTCATTAAGGATCAGTTGAAAACTTCTCAGAGTCGTCAAAAGTCCTATTCGGATGTACGTCGTAGAGATTTGGAGTTCAAAGAAGATGATTTGGTATTCTTGTAGGTTTCCCCCATGAAGGGTATAATGCGGTTTGGTAAGAAAGGGAAATTGAGTCCCAGGTATGTCGGACCGTACAAAATTGTTCAGAGGATTGGTCAGGTGGCGTACAAGCTTGAGCTACCACCTGAGATGTCATTAGTGCACCCGGTATTCCATGTGTCTATGTTGAAGAAGGTAGTTGGTGATCTGTCGGTTATTGTGCCAGTAGAGACTATTGATGTTAATGAAGGACTGACCTATGAAGAAAACCAGTTGCCATTCTCAATAGGCAAGTCCGAAAGCAAAGAAATAATGAAATTGCCTCCGTTAAAGTGTTATGGTGAAACCAGCAGGTTGAAGAGGCCACCTGGGAGGCCGAGGAAGAAATGAAGAAGAAGTACTCTCATTTGTTTGAATAGCCATGAATTTATAAAATTGTGTTCTATGAAAATGCTAAGAGTCACCTTCCATGAGTTATGTATCATTTGTGCAATTGATGTTAAAAGTGTTCCCTTTAGGTAGTATACTGTCGTAAGACCACGATTGGTGTTGTTTTAAATGTTATGTTGCGTGATTGGTTCGTGTTCATGTTGTTGGGACTGGTTTTGGATTCTCTGACAGGTGGATAGGCCCAAATTACAGGGGAGACTCTGGCAAAATTATTGGAAATTTACGGAGTTAGTCAAAAAATTGGAATTGCTGGTGTGTGTTGTAGCAACTGAGTCACATTGTGCGCTAATGGAGAATTCTGACCCTCAAAATTTCACCTAAAACCCGAGGTTCTGTGGTGGCGAGGTAGGCTAATATGTTTGGTGATGGGTACTGACCTTTTGGGTCGAACAGCGCGCTAGGGAGCTAAATTAAAAAGTTGGCAGAGAAAGACATTTCTGCGGCCCACTATGCGGCCGCAGAATCACTCTGTGGGCCATAGAATGGCCGTAGAGTAAAGTAAAAACTTGAGAAAAATTTGTGGGCCATTATGCGGTCTATTATGCGGCCGCAGAATTACTTTGCGGGCCGCAGATTGCATCGCAGGTTCGACATGAGGAATTTCGGGAGGAGATTCTATGGTCCGCTTTGCGACCGCAGAATGGCCGCATATCCAAGCAGCGGTGCCCAGTTCCGGAGGGCCATTTCGCTGCCCATTTCGCGGACCGCAGAAGCATTATGCGGTCGCATATACGACCGCAAATTCTGTTTTGGAGCTTCATTTTTTTGTTTTTATAACCCGACCCCATTTCGTTATATAGACTCTATGGACCATTTTTTAAGTAAGAACCTGACATTTTGAGAGTGAGAAAGTGATCTAGAGAGGGATAGAGTTCCTCAAGAATTGTTCCTCAATTCTTACTCAAATCTTGAAAAATTAACAAGGAAAACACACTAGGTCTTCATCCTAGAGGTAAGATTCAATACCCTAACCCTCAATTTCTCTAAAACTAGGTATATGGTAAGGCAATTCTTGGGTGCGGGAGTTGTTTATTTTTTCATGCATGTATTATCAAGGGTTGGGGAAGAATGTTGAGCTAAATTGGGTAGACTTTGGGTGGTGGGGTGAAAGAATCCGCCATGGGAGGACCTTGAAATCATAACACCCACCTAGTGTTTGATAAAATGCTTAAATGAGCTAGAACCTTAAAATCTCTCCTAATTTTTGTTCAATTTTGCTATATTTCCAAATAGATCGAAGAAGCTAAGAATTACGGAACATTGTAGTAATTTAAAATGGCTCGAGGTAAGTTATGTTGGCTAAACCCGACCCTTAGAATTTAACCCACAATGTCATTGTAAGTCCCAAATTACTCATTATGAACCGATTATTCTAAATAAACTGTGTCAAAAGACTTTTGTGTTCAACCTGTGTTCCAAATGCTCTTGTTAAGTTGTACTACTATTTGGTAATGTGTTCAAACTATTGGTTGCTTAGCTGAATGCTATGGCTTCAAGTTGCGTTTCAAATGATAGCTAATGCTAATTGTGTAAGAAACCTCAATGCACTTAAGACTTTTGTTGCTCATATGTATGGTTAGTGTCTTTAATGTAAATGCGTTGTTGTTGAAAATCCATGATCATGATTAAAAGTGGAATAATGAGCTTGAATTATGAAGCACGACCAATGTGCCAAGAATGATATTGCGTTATGGCCAATTATGTCAATAAAATGAACGACATGTAAAAGAATATGAATTGAGTGATAATCAATTAGTCACCAAGGAAGGGTAGGTCGAAATAACCTAACCCCGAAACTACACGTGCCCGTGTAGGAGTGATTGAGGGGTAAATCCTCGTGTTAATGTGATGAGACTGTTACCCCTTATATGGGATGAGATTGGCGTGTTGAGACATTTTCCCCTTAAGTGGGATGAGATTATTGTTAGCCAGATATGATGTAATGTCGACCCACACGGCATTGTGGTGAGACGGCTTAGCCGATCGGGCTGAGATTTGACGCCATGCCGCGCACATAGTGGTAATGTGTGTGTATGTCTCGGGGTGAAACGGCTTAGCCAGTCGGGCTAAGATCGGACTCCGTGCTAAAAAATGATGCTATATCGGTGCTAAAGATCTCCCAACATAAATCACCGAAACCTACTTGAAATTTACGTTCCCGTAATGTGGCACTTTGATACCGTTTGAGTCTCTTATTGATATCATATTTTATTCACCGTTTATTGTTGCTCGTTCTACTGAGAGGGTGTTTAGTTTTACTTACTAGTACTATTCTATATGTACAAACGTCCTTTTTGCCGGGGACGCTGCATCTTTAATGGATGCAGGTGGTTCCATAGCACGTGGTATTGATCAGTGATAGCAGCACACCCTCTCCTCAACTAATTTGGTGAGCGCCACTTCATTTCGGTGTCTTGTATCTTCTATCCTTTGTACATAGAATTTTTAGGTATAGCTGGGGCCTTATTGTTGGCACTATCGTAGAACTCTTTTGTTCCTGTTAGAGGCTTCATAGACGTAGTGTGGGTTGTGTTTGTTTTCTTTTGAAAAGTTAAACTAAAAAAATTGTATCATCTGTCCCACTTTAACTATGATGTATAATGTACTATTTTGAACATTTGTTAAGGAGGTAACTAATGGAAATGTAATGTTGTTGTTCACATGACTTCTTACGGACTAATTAAGGAAATGCACTCTTCTCTTTATTTTGGGTGAGTTGGGTAGACGGCACTGTGCAGGCTTGCTCGACCGAGGTAACTCTGTTGAGCGCCGGTGGCACTCCCCGAGGTCGGGGCATAACAGGAATCCTCCTCACTTACACCGCATAATGTGAGCCAACCAAGGATCAATCTGTGTGAAAATCCATGTTACTTTCCATTATCCAAATAGCCATGAAAGTGATGATGGCGAACGTTTCATCTGTGGAGGAGCAGCTAACAAACTTGATAGAAGAAATTGTTGACTTGACCACGTGTATGAAAAATCAAAATGCTTGAATTGACAAGTTACCGATAGGTAGAAAGTCTTGATGGAAGGAGAATACATCCATGCACCTGGCATGCGCCCAGATGTTTAAGAGCTTGATTCTCCCCTAAGAGAAGTAGCATCCGCCAAAGAAATTCCCATTTCTTCTAAACGGATATTCTAATCGATCAACTAAAGGATTTCACCAGGGACCATAAAAAACAAGTATGGAGTTCCTTCCAAGTCCTCCCTTGCATATGCAAAGTTGTACATTGCAAGGATCGATAGCTTGAAGATGCTCGCTGGCTATCAACCTTCTAAGTTTCAGCAGTTCGATGGCAAGAGAAATTCAAAGCACCATGTGGCACACTTTGTTGAGACATGGAATAATACCGAGGCTTACGAAGATCACCTCGTCAAGTAATTTATCCGATGACTAAAGGAAAATGCTTTTGATTAGTACATACACATAGAGGCTAGATTCGTTGATAGCTGGGATCAACTGGAATAATATTTTCTCAACCACTTGTATAGCATGAGGCATACTGTGAGCATGGTGGAACTTATAAACGCTCATCAACGGAAGGATGAACGAGTTACTTACTTATCAACTGATGGAGAAATGCATACCTCAACTGCAAAGTTAGGGTTAGTGAAGCTTCTGGCTTATATATGTGCATCAAATGAATGCATCACAGACTTTGTTAAATTCCGAAGGATATCAATCCTAGACCATTCGAAGAACTTGCTAATTGTGACCAAGACATAGAGTTAAGCATGGCCTCCACTAGAAATGAAAGGCTGCTTGTCTACAAGCCTCACAAAGGAAACGACAAGCAAGAAGTCAAGAAATGGAACAAGTTCATATCAAAGTCTAAAAGCAAAGAAGCTATGAATGTCAACACCTCAGCTGTGAAGTTGACAATAAAGGTGAGTAAGAAGCAGAGTACGAAAACAACTTATTTTCAAGATAAGCCAAGTGGAAAGTTGATTTTACAAGATATGCTAGAAAAAAGTACTCATTTCTGGATTATGATGTGCCAACAATTTTGAAGAACCCCTCGAGCTAAAGTTCATTGAGCTTTCGGATATGAAGTGGCCAAAGGAAGATGGAAAAACTATTGAACTAAATTACTGCAAATATGATCAGTTTGTGAGGCACCCCCTTTAGAATTGCTTTATCTTTAAGGACAAAGTTATTGACTTAGCTCGTGAAAAGAAGATCGTGCTTGAAGACAACAAGGAAGTGTGTCCCAAGTTAATATCACCTTTGGTTCATTTTATCCAGTTAAGATATACAATATCATATAAAGTAAAGAGAAAAAATTGTAGGAGAATAACAAAGCCGAAGT
Organism: Nicotiana obtusifolia; assembly: GCA_002018475.1. Lineage (NCBI taxonomy): Eukaryota > Viridiplantae > Streptophyta > Magnoliopsida > Solanales > Solanaceae > Nicotiana > Nicotiana obtusifolia. The sequence continues at coordinate 75,854 of MCJB01025457.1, read as the reverse complement.
TCATCAAACTGATGATGAACGTTGGACCTGGTGACTCGCCGTAGAAGCCACAAAAGAATTCCATGAAAAGAGTTAATTGAACAATCAAAAAGGAAAATAATGGTGAAAAGACAAAGGAAACATAATCCAATTAAGCTCTAAAGAAAGAAAAAGTGGAGGTGCACCACACTCAAAAGCCACGACATCTAGTGACCTTAGAGGAGTTCTTACCAAGTTGGTTCCGCACAAAGATTTCCCATGATGGTGTTGAGGCCTCTTGTTGTAGTGCTGATAGAGGAGAAGAAAAGAGTGAACACCTACCATTGGACCATCCTCAAAGTCAAAAATCTCAACGAGTCCATTCCTAAGAAGTTAACGCTTGCGAAGAAAAAGTCACGTTCACGAGTGACGACCTACTGCTAGGTGACACTCCCCATAATCACCCCTTATACATGGTTGGTTATATGCACGATGAAAAGGTGAATCGAATTTTGATTGGTGAAGGATCCTTAGTGAACATCTTGCTAGTCCGCACCGTGAAAGATCTTAGCATTCCCATGGACGAACTCTCGAAAAGCTGCTTGATTATTCAAGGATTCAATCAAGGTGGGCAAAAAGCCATAGGTGCTATCAAATTAGAGCTTTCCATCAGAGATATGTTGTCAAGTGCGTGGTTACACGTGATCGACCCAAGGACTTCATACAAAATCTTGCTTGGAAACCTTAGATACATGAGAATAGAGTGGTTCTATCTACCTGCCATCATTGTTTGAACTCATTACAAGGATAGGGTTGAGAAGAAGATAGTTGTTTACGACAAGCCATTCGCCGAGGATGAGTCACACATCGCTGATGCAATGTTCTACTTGAAGAAGCATATATGGAAGGAATTAAGAGTCAGCAAAACCACAAAGAGCAAGAGTGATGAGCTAGGAACTAGAAGAGCTGAGGTGGTAGCTGGAAAGGTCAAAGTTATTGCCAAGGAAGATCTCCCTAGCTCGAATAAATCTCATAAAGGGTACATCATGCCTTCTGGAAAGAAGGTAACTCATGTTCTTCGTTATGTCCCAAAGACAAAAAAGAGGAAGGTGAATCATCCAATCTCCAAACTAATAGGTAAGAGGGGTTAAATCATCTGATCAAACAAATTGAGGAAATAAAGTTATCCTCAAAGCTACTTGGCAGATTCATGGCCCAAAATCTTTCGCAAAATATGACGCTCCCTGTGAAGCGTATGGCTGAAGGTCTTGACCTTACTACTAACAAGTTATTTACAAAGGCTGGATCCAATCCCAATGAGCCGTCAAAGTTAGGGAAGACCACATCAGAAGCTGCTACAAGGCAACCACGTGAAGGTTTGAGATACAAACAATCATCACCAGTTCCCATCCCTATAAGAAAGGCAAGCAAAAACTATATCACTATAGAAGATGAATCACTAATTTCCATAGGCCTTCTATCTTTGATCAACTTGAAAAATCAACTGTGGGAACTTCTATATTTGAGAGGTTTGGTCCATTGAAGAATAAGAAGAAGAAGTTCCAAAAAGTTTATCGAAAAATAAGAATAACCACTTCGTGTAGAATCTAGAAGATCTGTAAGGATTTCCAAAGTCTGGTTTCTTCTTAAATAAGGTGACAAATGAAACTCGTGGTTTTGTATGAGGAGATACTAAAAGAGAAGCGTAACGACTCGACCGGTCGTTTTGTGTATATGAGCCCCGATTTCCCTTTAGATGCTTCACACATGTGTATATATGATCTTATGACTTGCGGGGTTGGTTAATTTCTTTCCAGGAAGGTTTCGGGTTGATTTAAACCCTTTGATTATTGGTTTAGATGCCTAAGTTAGAAATATTAACCAAAGTTTGACTTTTGTGAAAATGACCCTAGAATGGTGTTTGATGGCTCCGGTAGGTTTATATTGTGATTTTGGACTTGGGTGTATGCCCAAAATCGAATTCGGAAGTCCGTAGGTTGATTTGTATTTTTTTGCTAAAAGTTGCAATTGAGGTTTAGAAGTATTTTCCAAGTTTGGCCGCAGGTTGACTTTTGGCTATCGAGTTAGGAATTTGGTTTTGGGACTTGGTACACGTCCATTTTGCAATTTGGAACTTGCCTGCAAAATTTGATGTCATGTGGAATTGATTTGATCGGATTCAGATGCTTGGTTGCAATTCTAGATGTTCTTGAGTTTTCATTTGAATTTCATGTGTCTTGATGTCCGATTCATAGTTCTAGTTGTTATTTGTGCGTTTTGATCATGCAAGCGAGTTCGTATGATATTTTTAGACTTGCGTGGATGTTTGGTTTGGAGCCTCGAGGGCTAGGGTGAGTTTCGGACGTGTTTTAGAATGGTGTTGAACTAAAACAGGTTGCTGGTATGCTGGTATCTCTGATGTCGCAATTGCGATCTTAGCAGGGGGTCTCAAGTGTCGTAATTGCGATGCCTAGATCACAATTGTGAAGTGCTACCTGGGTTGGGTAGGTTTGCATTTGCGAAATTTTTATCCCATTTGCGAGGGAAGCAGGCTTCACAATTGCGAAGCCCATGTCGCATTTGCGACCTCCCACATATACTGTCAGTGCCACAATTGCGATACATTCTTCGCAACTGCGAGGGTTCGCAACAAACATCTGCAATTGAACACAAGGGCTGGAGAGTCAGGATTAAGTATTCAGTTTTCATACTTTAGAACCCTAGACTCGGTAAGAGGCGATTTGGAGAGGGGATCTTCATCTACAAATATTGGGTAAGTAATTCTAATCAATTTCCAACTATATTTCATGATTATATTTTAGATTCAACATCAAATTTATGAGAATGAAAGAGGAAATTTGGGGATTTTCGTCAAAGTTTTAAAAAATAAAAATTTGGGTTTTGAGAGTTGATTTGGACTCAGATTTGAAAACAAAATACATATATAGACTCGTGGGGTTGTGGGTAGCCCAAATCTACCTTTAGGTGGTCCCGGGGTTGTCTTTTGTTGATTTTTGGAGAATTGTGTAAAGATCAAAGCTTTATCTATCGTAATTGGTTTCCCTTGCATTGTTTGATGATATTATGTCATTTTTGGTTAGATTTGAGCCGTGTGGATGCAAATTTTAGGGGAAAAGCTATTTTTGAGGGTTGATTTGGCCTAGTTAAGGTAAGTATCTTGTCTAACTGTGTGTGAGGTAACTACCCCTTAGGATTCAGGTTGCTTATGTTATTTGTATTATGTGAAAGACATGTAACACGAGGTGACTAGTGTGTACATGAGCTATATGTGGTATTTTGATCGGTTTAGACCTTTAGACTTTTTCCATGCATTTAATTGAATTGTCATAATATGTTATATCTTTCATTGTTAAATCTACTCTCACATGCTCTATTTGACGTTGTTAGCACTTGTTCTATATTTCATAATTTTGTTTGCCCATACATGCTTTAGTTTAAGTTGTTACCTCTCTTATTGTCTTGTTACCTCTCTTATTGTTGAATTACTCTTATTTGAAATGGTTATTTCGTGGGAATATATTCTTGTCAGGTTATTGATGTTGATGTTGTGAAAGCTATTATCACATTGAGGTTGAAGTTGTTGATTGTTGAGGTATCTTTCCCTATTGAGTATTTCTCATTCATTTTGCTATCATTAAGAATCTTGTTTACGTTGTGGTAGAGCTTTGGGCTATATGTTGTTTTAACATTGGTATTGTTGATTTTGGCAAGTTGTGACATATGGGCACATGTGGTGCGAGTTGTTATGATATTGATGCGCATGCGACAGTATAAGGATAGGGGTTGATGTGCATGTGGCACATAAGGTGGGATCTATGTGCGTGTTGCTAGTAAGGGAATTACTTGAAGCCACGCAGCGATATAAGGGGGCTAAAGTGAATGTAACTATTTTGGAAAAAATATTTTTAAAAATATCCAAATGTAAGGCTCACACGGCGATATAAGGAAAGATTTTGATTGAGATTGTGAAATGTGAATATGAGGTGTGGTACCTCGGTTCTGATTCTTGTTGTAGTTTATGTTAAAAGGCTTGTTGGTTGATCATTTTTGTTACTTCTTCGTTGTGTTAGTTGAATTTGTTCGCACTCATTCCTTGTTTTTATTTTCATGTGTTCATTCTTTATTGCCTTTATTGCTTTAAACTCCGATGTCAATTTACATTATTTAACTGCTTTATTGTTACTCATTTCCTTGCTTTTCATTATTTGAAGATTTTGTACTCTGTTCAGTTTTCTAGTCCTAGTAGGTGTCTTGACCTAGCTTGACAGTACTCTACCGAGGTTAGGCTTGATACTTACTGGGTACTGCTATGGTCTACTCATGCTATGCTTCTGCACATATTTTTGTAGATCCAGATACATCTGCTCATACCGGACGTTAATGATCATTCAGTCATTTTTGGAGACTTCAAGGTATACCTGCTCGACACTCGCATGCCTCGTAGTCACCTTCCGCAATTTCCTCATTACTTTCTATCCTACTATCAGACAATGTTATATTAGAGATTTTAGTACATTTCTGCAGAGCTTATGACTCAGTTTCATCGTGTTTTATGAGTATTTTAACTGTGATTCAGTATTGATATTATTATGAGATTTATCAATTTATATAAGTTTTTAGTCGTTATTTTTAACATATTTCTCTTGTTTGTTAGGCTTACCTAGTCTTAGAGACTAGGTGCCATCACGACATCCTAAGGTGAGAATTTGGGGTCGTGACAAGTTGGTATCAGAGCTCTAGGTTCATAGGTGTTACGAGCCATAAGAAAGTTTAGTAGAGTCTTTTGGACCGGTACGGAGACGTCTGTACTTATCTTCGAGAGGTTACATTACTATTAGGAAAAATCCAATTCTTTGATTCCTTATCGTGTGAATTTGTTGATTTCGAAATCTGAGTCTTTGTCTTTCTATTCTCTCACCGATGGTGAGGACACACATTGCTGGATCTAATCAGACATCGCGACCCCTGCTAGAGCCGCACGAGGCCTGGGCCATGACAGAGGCCGATGAGAGGCACATGTTGCAGCTAGAGCACCTGCCTGCACAATGACTGAGGAGTCGCCAATAGCTCCTTTTGGGGGACAATCACCTAAGGTTCCTGTTACTGCCCCTTGGACTTCAAGAGACCCTAGCATAGTTGTTGAGCATGTTCGGCACTCTAGCTCAGGCAGGATTGATTCCCTTGCACCAGTTACATCTCAGGCTTGGGGGAGGAGCTTAGACTCCCGTGGAACGTACCCTAGAGCAGCGGATCCACATTGATTAGGTCTCGAGTGTCGTGCCAGCACATCCCATTATTCCAGTTCGGCCTGAGGTTAGGCTAGAGGCACTTGAGGAGGAGCAGAAGAGACTTGAGAAGTTTAAGAAGTATGATCCTCCTACTTTCAGTGGCACAACTACTGAGAATGCACAGGGTTTTCAAAAAGTGCCACCATATTCTCCGCACCATGGGTATTGTGGAGGTGAGCGGAGCTGCTTTTACTACATTTTAGCTGTTAGGAGCAACATAATAGTGGTGGCAGGCATACGAGAAGGGTAGGCCAGCTGATGCAGCCGCACTCACTTGGGCTCAGTTTTTAGAGAATGTTCTTGTGAGAGTTTGTTCCAAGACCCTTCGTGATGCATGACGCACAGAGTTTGAGCAGCTGCAGGGGACTATATCAGTGCTAGAGTATGCTATCAGATATAGTGAGTTGTCCCGACATGCACCTGCCTTGGTTTCTACACTTAGAGAGCGAGTCGGAAGATTCATCGAGGGATCAGTTATGGTCTTCGATTTAGCATGGCTTGAGAGTTGGAGATGGATACTTCGTTTCAATAGGTGGTTGAGATCGCTCGGAGGTTGGAGGGTTTGTGGGGCCTAGAGAGAGAGGATAGGGAAGCCAAGAGGCCTCGATGTACTAGAGGATTTAGTGGTGGCCACGCTATAGTTTCAGCCTGCATGGCGAGGGTTATGTGAGCCGGCTAGTTCATTCAGTACTTCAAGCTTCTAGTAGTGATTCGACTACTCAGAGGTCTTAGGTTGCCATTTTGCGCAGCCACTTTCCAGTGCTCCTCTTACACGGGGTGCCTTCAGCGGTCAGTCTAGTTGACTAAGCCAGAGTCAGTTTCAGCAGTCACGTTCATCGAGATCTTGTTTTGAGTGCGGTGATATCAAACATATGGTGAAGGACTGCCCCAGAATCAGGAGGAGTGCACCTCCACAGACTGCACAGGCTCCAGGGATTCCACAGGGTGCACAGAGTTCACATGGCAGGGTTGCTGCTCCAGTTGCTGTTCCACCTGCCCCACCAGCTAGGGGTAGAGGTCAGGCAGGTAGAGGCCACCCTAGAGGGGGAGGCTAGGCTTGTTTCTATGCTTTTTATGGTAAAACGGAGGTAGTTGCATCGAATGCTGTCATCACAGGTATTATTCTGATCTGTCATAGGGTTGCATCAGTCTTATTTGATCTGGGATCTGCTTACTCATATGTGTCATCTTACTTTGCTTCGTATTTTGATATATCTCATGATTCTTTGAGTGCTCCTGTATATGTGTCCATGCCTCTAGGAGAATCTATTATTGTGGACCGAATGTATCGGTCGTGTTTAGTCGTTATTGGTGGTTATGAAACCAGAGTTGATCTGTTGCTACTTAGAATGGTAGACTTTGACGTGATCTTGGGCATGGATTGGTTATCGCCCTATCACGCTATTCTAGATTGTCACGCCAAGATTGTGACACTGGCTATGCCAGGTTTTCCACAGTTGGAGTGGAGGGGTACATTGGATTATATTCTTAGCTGGGTCGTGTCCTTCCTTAAGGAACAACGGATGGTTGAGAAGGCGTACGGAGCATATATAGCCTTTGTGAGGGATATTAGTGCTGATATCCTACCGTTCAGTCAGTTTCGTAGTGAGGGATTTCCCATATGTCTTCCCAACAGACCTACCGGGCATGCCAACCGATAGGGATATTGATTTTGGTATTGACCTGGTGCCGGGCACTCAACCCATTTCTATTCCACCATATCGTATGGAATCAGTGGAGTTGAAGGAGTTAAAGGAACACTTGCAGGAGTTGCTTGATAAGGGTTTCATCCGGCCTAGAGTTTCACCACGGGGTGCTCTGGTTCTGTTTGTGAACAAGAAGTATGGTACTATGTGGATATGTATTGATTATAGGCAGTTGAACAAGGTTACAATGACGATCAGGCACCCATTACCATGCATTAATGACTTATTAGACCAGCTTCAGGGTGCTAGAGTGTTCTCGAAGATTGGTTTGTGGTCAGGGTATCATCAGCTTGTCACGACCCAAATTGGAGGGCCATGACTGTCACTCCGACCATACCTACCGAGCACCAATGCACATTTTATCTAATCTTTCTTATTATCTATAAGGTCCGAACAATATAAATGGTAGACATGAATCCTAAACAACCAACAATGACAGATAATGGCATGAAAATATATACCATAGGTCGACAAGGCTGTCATGAAGCTATATATAAAGTACGAGCTGACAAGTTGCCATGAGAGACTATACAAAAAAAATCAGTTGACAAGGCAATTCAAACTATACATGAGTTGACACCTGTCTATGAGCCTCTAAAGGAACATAAGTGCTGCAACATTGCCAGAACAGGGCCCCCACATACCCATAATGTCTATAGCAAAAATGCACACCAAGATCACGGCAGGTCCGAAGAAGGGATCTCGCCAATAACCGCTAATCTAGGCAGGCTACTATCGCGGGAGAGCTTCCCCTACCTGTCTTTCAGGACCTGCAACATGACATGCAGCGTCCATAAATAAAATGGATGTCAGTACGAATAAAGTACTGAGTATGTAAGGCATGAAATCATAAGTAAGAATAGTACTGTAAACAGGGATAGAGAATATACAACTTGCAGTATCTGGATGTCTCTGAGGGCTAATAATATGAAATGCATGATGCATATGTATATATATACACACACATAAACTTTTAAAACATACGCCTCTATGGACATCATCATCATCATATCATACCCGGCCCTAATAGGCTCGGTAAAAACGTACCCGGCCATCATAAGGCTCAGTAGAATCGTACCCGGCCACCTGAAGCTCGGTACAACCCAACTGATAAGTGGTTGCACAATAAGTGCCGTACCCGGCCGACTATAGCGCGGCTCGGTAGAGTAAAATAGATTCATACATATGATGTATGCCGGACTCATTGGAATCACATTCTGAACCTTTCGGAGTGACGTAAGGTCGGTATCCTCCGTACACGTTATTAGGACTAACTCTTCATCAAGAATCTTATAAGAATTAGGAAGTACCAACAACATTGATAACAGAAGAATAAGAGGAGTAACATCAACCTCAATCGTTCCATAAGAAGGGAAACAATGTAAGTACTGCTAGCTTCTAAGAGTGGAGTATCTTTGGAAGCTCGTTCATTACATATGTACAATCGAAGTGGTGCAAAAGAAGGAATGGATATCCTCACATACCTTGTATATATTTCCCAACCTCAAGCTATGAAAATGCCACCACTCCTTAGTCTACAATAAGAGAAATTACACTATCATTATCGTTTAAGAACCGTACCTATTATGTATCAACCGTAACCTATTTTACGATGAAACGGACAGCACCTCCCCTATTTATATGACTTCGCACAAGTTAACACAATCACCAAACAGCCCAAACAATATCAATAATAATCATATTGAGCCTCCCAAAACAGTCCACCAACCAACAATTACTAACCAGCCTTTCGATATATATCTGACTAGTTCTAGCTTCAATGACTTAGCCAAAACTTGGATAATATTAAATACATGTAGGGTAAGAGGTTACTTACCTTTAAAAAGAAAGAACAACTCCAATTTGACCTTAATTGACCATGAAATATCCCTCCAATGCTGCAACAAGAACAAGGAAGCGAAGGTAGCAATTAATTAGGGTTTTTCGGCACTTGAATCACTTTGGAAGACTTGACATCACCTAGTGTAGATATTAAAACTTGAGGGGGTATTTTACAGAAAATAAACAACTTTAAACAACCTCCCACACGAGCTGTAACAACGCAAAAATCAGCAACAACAAGAAGAACAAGAAACTTACTAGCGCCACGAGATTCCCGACACTTGATTTGTGTTGTTTGCCCTTTGTTTTGGTCTTGGATCATGAGAGAACCTTGAGACAGTGTTCCTAGGGTTCTAAGGTCTGAATATACTGAAAATGAAAGACTTAAAATGGGGTTGAGGCATGTTATATATCCATATGTCTTAACCGCCTATGTGGGCCCCATAGAGCTACTTGGCGCGGTCTCACAAAAATGCAAATATCTCTCAATTCTGAGATCGTATCGACAAACGGTTTAATGCGTTGGAAATTAGACTCATAGATCTTCAATTTGGTATGTAGATCACCCCTTAATTCCAAGTAAATTGGGAGAAAAGTTTAATAAAATTTGACCTAAAGTTTAAGTAAACTTATGAACGTAATTTGCGACAACTTTTGTCGACTTTTGTTTCATAACTCGTTTGATGATACGGATATTATATGATTCAAATAACTTATAACGCGACCTCCTGGTAATATTAATTGCCTCTAGATTTACCTGAAAATACGAGGTACAACATCCTTGATTCGTTTTACTTCTAATACTTGTTAACCACTCTTATACACCCTTGTATCAATTAAGACCAATAGGATTAAATTCTTATCATATCAAAGATAATCTCTTCTCGGACCTACGTAGACTAACTTATGGCATAAACTAACATATGCACATATGGGTTGTAACACCCTCCCCCCTCAGGAACATTCATCATCGAATGTAGGGGTTTACGGGATGTCTAACTCATCGTGAATTCTGACAGAAATTTCGGGCTGTGTTTCTCCTATAAAGTAGACACTAGCCAAACTTGCAAGTAGTTAAACCTATCCTATGGCCTTACAAGGCTATTCAAAGCATTATCGATATGTACATTATCTGCATATCACCATTTTGTATTAAGAAAGAGTATTCTCAAGTTATTGCTTACCTCATAGAGACGTTTCACCTTCTAATGCGTCCTGCGTTCTCCCGGCATCCTCGTTATCTTCAATCTGGAAAAGGTAAGTGTATTTAGACTTCATCTCATCTTCTGCTTCCCATGTCATTTCTTCCCTATTATTGTTCATCCACAATACTTTAACAGAAGCTACATCCTTTGTTCTCTGCTTGTGGACTTGTCGATCTAATATAGCAACTGGCATTTCTTCATATGATAGATCCTTTGTAACTTGTATATCTTTGATAATGACGACCCGGGTGGACAAATTCCAATTCGGATGGCAATTCTAACTCATAAGCAACCTGTCCATTTCGTCGAAGAATTTTGTACGGCGCGATATACCGCGGACTCAGATTACCCTTCTTCCCAAAACACATAACACCTTTCATCGGCGAGATCCTCAGGAAAACCCAATCACCAACCTCAAATTCTTGGTCATGATGTCGGACATCGGAATAAGACTTTTGCCTACATTGTGCCGACTTCAGTCGCTCTTGTATCACTTTCACCTTCTCAATGGCTTGGTGAATCAAATATGGCCCATATATTTTGTCTCACTACTTCAAACCATCCAACTGGTGATCTACATCTCCTCCCGTACAGTGCCTCGTACGGGGCCCTTTTAATACTAGAATGGTAGCTAGTATTGTAGGCGAATTCTATGAGTGCCAGATAGTCATCTCAGTTCCCTTTAAAATCTAGAACACATTATCGTAGCATATCTTCAAGTGTCTGAATGGTGCGTTCAGCCTGTTCATCAGTGTGCGGATGGAATGCCGTGTTGAGATTCACTTGTGTGCCTAAACCCTTATAAAAAGACCTCCAAAAGTTAGCCGTAAATTGAGCTCCTTGATCTGATATAATAGATAACGGTACACCATGAAGCCTAACAATCTCCTTGTTATACAACTTCGCATAATCTTCCCCTGTGTAAGTTGTATTAACTTGCAGAAAATGGTCACATTTTATAAGTCGATCAACTATCACCCAGATGGAGTCAAACTTATGATAAGAGCGAGGTAATCCAATAATGAAGTCCACATTAATCACCTCCCATTTCCAAGTCGGAATCTCTATATTCTGAATCAATCCATCGGGTTTTTGATGCTCAATCTTTACTTGTTGAAAATTAGGGCACTAGGCTACAAATTCTGCAATAGACTTCTTCATGTTATCCCACCAATACTGCTCCTTAACGTCATGATACACCTTTGTCGAGCCGAGATGGATGGAATATCGGGACTGATGAATCTCAATCATAATCTTCTCTCGCAACCCTGCCACATTAGGCACACATAATCGGCCCTGGTATCTTAATGCCCCATCTCCTCCAATCTCGAAAGCCATAATTTTACACTACCGAATGCTCTCTCTCAATCGTACTAAGGTAGGATCTTCATATTGCTGTGCTTTTACCTCGGCTACCAAAGATGTTTTTGATGTATTCTGTACAGTAACACCTCAGTCATTAGAGTCTAACAATTTGATTCTCATATTGGCTAGCTGATGAAGCTCTTTAGTCAACTCCTGTCTACCTACCTCAATGTGTACTAAGCTTCCCATTGACTTAACGACTGAGAGCTTCTGCCACAACATTGGCTTTACCGGGATGGTATAATATCTCGACATCATAATTTTTCAGTAATTCAAGCCACCTACGCTGCCTCATATTTAACTCCTTTTGCTTGAAGATGTATTTTAAACTTTTGTGATATGTGTAGATGTCAACATGGACACCATAGAAGTAGTGTCGCAATATCCTCAAAGCATATATTACTGCAGCCAATTCCAAATCATGAGTCGGGTAATTATTTTCATGCTTCTTCAATTGTCTTGATGCATATGCAATCACCTTCCCACATTGCATCAATACACACCCAAACCTATACCTGAGGCATCACAATATACCACATAACATTCTGTTCCTTCTAGGAGAGTGAGCACTGGCGCGGATGTTAATCGATTCTTTAGCTCCTAAAAACTACGTTCACAAGCGTCAGACCACAGGAACTTGGTATCTTTATGTGTTAACTTAGTCAATGGTGCTGACATAGAAGAAAACCCTTCTACAAACTGCCTATAATATCCTGCTAGCCCCAGGAAGCTGCAGACTTCTGACGGTGTTGTAGGTCTTGGCCAATTCTTCACTGCATCAATCTTCTTAGTGTCGACAGTAATACCCTCGTCAGATATCATATGGCCAAGGAATGATACTGAGTTTAGCCAGAATTCACATTTGGAGAGCTTAGCATATAACTTACAAGCTTGAAGGGTCTGCAATACTATCTGCAAATGGCCTGTATGTTCCATCTCTGAATGAGAATACACCAGAATGTCATCAATGAGTACGATCACGAACACATCAAGATAGGGCCTAAATACACTATTCATGAGATCCATGAAAGCTGTTGGGGAATTTGTTAGCCCGAACGACATCACCAAGAACTCAAAGTGCCCATATCTTGTCTGGAAGGCCGTCTTTGGAATATCCTTCTCCTCAACCCTCACCTGATGACACCCTGAACTTAAGTCAATCTTGGAGAAATACTTGGCACCCTGGAGTTGGTCAAATAGGTCGTCAATCCTTTGAAATGGATATTTGTTCTTTATAGTAAAGTTATTCAACTGTTGATAATCGATACACATCCTTAACGACCCGTCTTTCTTCCGCACGAACAAGACTGGCGCACCCCAAGGTGAAGTGCTAGGCCTAATGAAGCCCTTATTCAGCAAGTTCTTCAACTGCGCCTTCAACTCTCGCAACTCCGCCGGGGCCATCCTGTATGGAGGGATAGAGATCGGTTGAGTGTCAGGCAACACATCAATGCTAAACTCAATCTCCCTTTCAGGAGGAAGACCTAGGAGTTCATCTGGGAAAATATCTGGAAATTCATTGACCACGGGGATTGATTGTAGAGTAGGCAGCTTCGCCTCCGCATGCTTAATGCGAACGAGATGATAAATATAACCTTTTGAGATCATCTTCCTTGCCTTAAGATAGGAAATAAACCCACCTTTCGGCATAAAAATGTTCACATTCCATTTGATGACGGGTTCACCAGGAAACTGAAACCTAACCATATTTGTACGACAATCAACATGTGCATAGCACGAGGCCAATCTATTCCCATTATTACATCGAAATCAACCATTTGTAACTCAAATAAATTTTCCAAGGTTTGACGACTACAAATCAACACTGTGCAACCTCTATATACCCTTATAGTGATCACAGATTCTCCTATCGGAGTAGATAGTGCAAGTGGTTTACTTATTAATTCTGGTTTGACGCTAAACTTATTAGCCACAAAGGGTGTAACATGTGATAATATAGATCACGGATCAATCAACGCATATACATCATAAGAAAACATAGACAATATACCTATAACAACATTCGAAGATTACTCAAGATCCTGTCGACCTACTAGAGCATATGTTCGATTTTAAGTACCACTCGAACTCGGCACTGCACCTCTACCTCTACCACGACCTGTCGACTATTGAAAACCCGTGCTAGAGGTCGAACTGATGAGGACGAACCTGACACAGATCCATTCGGCTGAGCCATACAACCACCTCCTCTGTTAGGACAATCCCGCATCATATGGCTAGGTTGTCCGCAAGAATAGCATGCTTTGGAACCTCGACGGTATAGTCCAAAGTGGGCCTTTCCGCACTGATCATAACGAGGTGTTGGGGGTCTCGTTTGACTAGTGTCCCTATGATATTGTGAGCCTGATGCCCGCTAACTCCGACCAGAACCAGAATAGGTAAATCGATCATACTGAGGCCTCTGAAACTGTGGAGGAGCACTAGCTACAGGTGGCGCCAAACTCCTCGAAGACTGGGGCCTGATACTACCTCTGAAGTCACCAGAATACCCTGCAAGTCTCGCCCTCTTATGCTGGCCCCTATCCTGCTCCCTATCTGCCCTTTGCTGGTGCTTACGATCCTCTAGTGTCTTGGCAGAAGCTTGAATACGAGAAATATCCACGCCCTCTACCAAGGAGGCTGTCGTGCACTCATTTATCAGATGTGGTCCCAACCCGTTAACGAACAGGTGCACCCTCTCACTCATCTCGGCCACCATATGGGGAGCATACCTTGATAAAGAATCAAACTGCATACTATACTCTCACACACCCATATTACCCTCTGGAAGGTTCAAGAACTTATCAGCTCTAGCTCGTCATATCTCAACCGGCAAGTAGTGATGAAGAAAGGCCTTAGAAAATTCCTTCCACACAGGTGGAAGAGCATTCGGACCCCTAGATCTCTCCCAACTATCATACCAGAAAACTCCTAAATCCCGTAACCAGTAAGAAGCCAACTCTACTGCCCCCGTATCACTAGCATGCATAACCCCCAGTGTACGATGAACCTGATCAATAAAATCATGAACTCTCGCACTAACTGGTTTATCAGCAGCATCAGTATTCTACCTCTGAGACTGAGCAGCTACCAAGCTAGTCGACAACTGTACCGCACTCCACATATCCTGGTCTATAGTGCCAGATGGAGGAACTAGAGGTGCTGGGTGTCTACTAATATCCTCTTGAGGAGAAGGAGTAGATGAGGTATGAGACGACACCTCATTTTGAGGCTCGCTTTGGCTTGCTCTGGCTTGAGGCACTTGACTGGTACCCTCTCCCATAGCTGTATCAAGCCGTCTACTAATCGCTTGCTTCCTAGTCGAAGGCCTCGCTGAAAGAAATATGGTGAATATTAGAGACGAACACTTACGACTCAACTCTACGCACGATCTAGATTCAGAAAAAAGGTAACAACCCTAACTGTCATGTAGCCTCCTGATTATAAATGTGGCGTGCTACACACCTATAATCAAGACTCTACTAGACATAGCTCATAGACAACCCCTAGGACAGACTTGCTCTGATACCAAGTTGGTCAAGACCCAAACTGGAGGGCCATACCTGCCGAGCACCAACGCACATTTTATCTAATCTTTCTTATTATCTATAAGGTCCGACGAGATCAATATAAATAGTAGACATAAATACCAAACAACCAACAATGACAGATAATGGAATGAACATATATACAATGGGCCGACAAGGCTGTCATGAAGCTATGTATAAGGTACAAGCTAATTGTGATTCCCCTCGTGATTTTATGACTTGCGGGGTTGGATAGTTTTGTTCCAGGAAGGTTTCGGGTTGATTTGGGCCCTTTGGTTCTTAGTTTAGAAGCCTAAGTTAGAAATATTAACCAAAGTTTGACTTTTGTGAAAACGACCCCAAAACGGTATTTTGATGGCTCCTTTAGGTTTGTATCGTGATTTTGGACTTGGACATATGCTTGGAATCGAATTCAGAGGTCCGTAGGTTGATTTGTGTTGTTTTTCCACAAGTTGGCAATTTGAGGTTTAGAAGTTTTTCCCATGTTTGACTGTATATTGACTTTTGGCTATCGGGTTATGAATTTGATTTTGGGACTTGGAATAAGTCCTTTTTGCTATTTGGAACTTGCCTGCAATATTTGGTGTCATTTGGAATTGATTTGATAGGATTCAGACGTTTGGTTGCAATTCTAGAGGTTCTTGAGTTTTCATCTAAAATTCATGCATTTTGATGTTTGATTCGTAGTTCTAGATGTTATTTTTGTGTTTTGATCACGCGGGCGACTTCATATGATGTTTTCCCCGAGGGCTTGGGTGAGTTTCAGACGTGTTACAAAATGGTTTTTAACTGAAACAGGTTGCTGGTGTGCCGGTGTCTCTGATGTCGCAATTGCGAACACCAACATCGCAATTGCGATCTTAGCAGCTGGTCTCAGGTGTCACAATTGCGATACTTGTATCGAATTGCAAAGTGGTACCTAGTCTGGGTAGGTTCGTATTTCCGATGTTTTTGTTGCATTTGTTAGGGAAGCTGGCTTTGCAATTACGAAGCCCATGTCAGATTGCGACCTCCCGCATAGACTGTCAGTGCCACAATTGCAATACATTCTTCGCAACTGCGAGGGTTCACAATTACGAACCCAGTGTCGCAATTGCAATAGCTGGAACTGAACATAAGGGTTGGAAAGTCGCCATTAAGTCTTATTTTTCATATTTTAGAACTTTAGACTCGTAGGAGACGATTTACATAGGGAATTTCATCTACAAATATTGGTAAGTGATTCTAATCAATTTCAAACTATATTTCATGATTATATCTTAGATTCAACATCAAATTCAGGATTTTTGTCAAAGTTTTAAAAAATAAAAATTTGGTATTTGAGAGTCGATTTGGACTCGCATTTGAAAACAAAACACATATATGGACTCGTGGGGTTATGAGTAGCCGGAATCCACCCTTGGACCCAGATTTTGTCCTAGCGAGCCTAGGCTTGTCTTTTGTTGACTTTTTAGGAATTGTGTAAAGATCATAGTTTTATCTATCGTTTGTCACGACCCAAGCCGGAGGGTCGCGACTGGCACCGGACCCTACTCAACGGGCACCGGCGTACCCTTCATCTAACTTTCCGTATTATCTATAAGGCTTGTCATATGCATATAATCTCGAACAATAATTATAATGAACCGAGACGTCATGCCATGATACGAACATACTTATATACATAATATGGCCAACAAGGCTGCAATGCAAAATCATAAAACAAAATACATACGTTTGCCGACAAGGCAATTCAACTGTACATAAGTCAACCCATCACTTGTCTATGCATAAATTGACATTTGTCTATGAGCCTCTACTAAAATGTACATAATGCAACCTATGTCGGAACATGGCCCCGACATGCCCATAATGCCTACAACAAAATGCATACCAAGACTGTGGCAAGTCTGAAGGATGGATCTCGCCAGTATCTGCTGAACTGGGTAGCCTACTGTGGTGGGGGAGCTTCGTCTATCTGCCCACTCGGACATGCAGCACGACATGCAGCGTCCACAAATAAAGGACGTCAGTACGGATAATGTACTGAGTATGTAAGACAGGAAACACAATGCAAGAACAATAATAAGCATCAGGGTAAGAGACATACAACCTGTACCATCTGAATGCCTCTGAGGGCGACTAACCATGTCATGCCTGACATGCATTTGCATATACATACATTTATATCCTTTTGAAAATCATCATATACATATATACGCTTCTGTGGGCCTCCTCATCATCTCATACATATGCCTCTGTGGGCCTCCTCATTATCATACCCAACTGATCAGTGATTGCACAATAGGTGCCATACCCGGCCGACTATAGCGCGGCTCGGTAGAGTAAAATAGCTGTCGACTATAGCGCGGCTAAGTAGAGTAAAACATATACATATGTATAGTTGCACAATAGGTGCCATACCCGACCGACTATACCGCGGCTCGGTAGAGTAAAATAGATAATGCATGCTGGACTCATAATAGTCATACTACCATGGTGAAATAATAACATATCAATCCTCCCATAAGAGGGGAAACAATATACGTACTGCTACCTTCTAAGAGTAGAGCATCTTTGGGGTTCGTTCATTGCATTGTGTACAGTCAGAGTCGTGCAAAAGAAGGAAAAGGATAGTCTCACATACCTTGCAATACTTTCCAATCTCAAGCTATGAAACTTCCACGACTTCTTAGTCTACAATAAGAGAAATAACATTACCGTTATCGTTTAAGTGTCGTAACTATTATGTATCAACTGTAACCTATTTTGCGATAAAACGGACAGCACCTCCCCTATATATATGAATTCACACAAGTCAAAACACTCACCAAATAGCCCAAACAACATCAATAACAATCATATTGCCTCCCAAAATAGTCCACGCACAAGCCAATCGCTTCATACATACGATGGCCACTATAGTCGTGTCAAACGATCCGGAAATGGTATGAACAACTATCAGGCCACAACCCTAAATATATATATGGTGTTTCTACACACCCTTCCTCATCCAAAACTCCACAAATCAGTAGTATAACACGCAGCTTTACAGCAACCCAAAACAGTTCGCTAGAAGTGAATAACTTGAACTCACGGCTTCCGATCACCGTCCCGTGAGTTCTTACACACATAGAACGACTTACCAATACTTAACAGTAGAAAACATGTATTAAATAGAGCAGTAAACTCACCTTGCTTGTTAGATAACTCAGCCCTTGCTTTGGTTCCTCAAACTCTAGGGTTTACC
The DNA here is from genome assembly GCA_002018475.1 of Nicotiana obtusifolia. Classification (NCBI taxonomy): domain Eukaryota; kingdom Viridiplantae; phylum Streptophyta; class Magnoliopsida; order Solanales; family Solanaceae; genus Nicotiana; species Nicotiana obtusifolia. The sequence goes on along the minus strand of MCJB01025457.1, from coordinate 57,692 downwards.
TTCAACTAGAACTTGAAAGAGGGGAAAATCGATTAGGGTTTGTGTGGGATTATTTTGGGGAGGGGTTGCAGGGGTTCTTTTCAGTTTTGAAGCTGTGAAATAATAGTGAATTAACTGGCTTTAGAAGCTTTTAAAAGCCCTCTCTTGACCGACTTGGGGCTTTTAACTTTTAGCCCTTAATTTTGGCAAGTAGGTGATGCACCTACTTGTCACCTACCAGCCTGTGCAGTTCTACGGAAATACAATTATCTCAATACTTCGAGATCGTATTGACAAACGGTTTGAAGCATTGGAAACTAGACTCATAGACCTTTAAGTTCGTAGGTAGATCACCCCATAATTCCTTTTAAATTGGGAGAAAATCGCAGAAACATTTGACCTAATGTTTAAGTAAAATTGTGAACCTAAGTTAGGGAAACTTTTGTCGACTTTTGTTTCATAACTCGTTTGACTTCAAGACTTATGAAACGGATATTATATCATTCAAATACCATAAAACATGACCTCTTGGTGATGTTAACCACCTCTCGATTTACCCAAAAATGCGAGTTACAACATCTTTAACTCGTTTATCTTCTAATACTTGTTAACCACCCTTATACACCTTTGCATTATTTAAGACCAATAGGACTAAACACTTATTGTCTCAAAGGTAATTCTCTTCTCGGACCTAGGTAGACTATCTTGCGGTGTAATCTAACACGTACAAATATGGGCTATAACATCGTTATTCGTTTTCCTTCCATTGTTTGATGATATTAAGTCATTTTTTGTTAGATTTGAGCCACGTGGAGGCAAATTTTGGGGTAAAAGTTATTTTTGAGGGTTGATTTTTCCTAGTTAAGGTAATTATCTTGTCTAAATTTGTGTGGGGGAACTACCCCTTAGGATTTGGGTTGCTTGTGTTATTTGTATTACGTGGAAGACGTGTACACGAGACGATGAGTATGTACATGGGCTATATGTGCTATTTTGACAGATTTAGACCTTTAGACTTCTTCCATGTATTTAATTGAACAGTCATAACATGTTATGTCTTTCATAGTTAAATTTACTCTACATGCTCTATTTGACATTGTTAGTACTTGTTCTATCTTTTATTGTTATATTTGCCCATATATGCTTTAGTTGAAGTTGTTACCTCTCTTATTGTTGAATAACTCTTACTTGAAATGGTTATTTCATGGGAATATCTTTTTGCCGAGTTCTCCTTGGCTATTTGCCGCCTAAGGCATGGATGTGATCGAACCCATAGAACTAGCAGCATCAAACGAACATTATTTCATTCTAGTGACCATTGATTATTTTACTAAGTGGGTCGAAACTTCAACTTGTAAAGCTGTTACAAAGAAGGTGGTAGCAGACTTCAACAGTAACAACATCGTCTGCCCATTCGGGATTCCAGAGTCAATCATAACCGATAATGCAGCCATCCTTAATAGTGACCTCAAAAGGAAAATCTGTGAAAGCTTTAGAGTTGTTCATTGCAATTACACGGCCTACGAACCGTAGATGAATGGAGAAGTTGAAGCAGCCAACAAAAACATTAAGGGGGTCATGCGAAAGATAGTAGACAACCACAAAAAATGGCATGAGAAATTTCCATTTGCATTACTCTGCTATTGTACTACAATGAGAACGTCTACTTGGGAAATTCCATACATGTTATATGGCACGGAAGATATAATATCCGCAGAGGCCGAAATACCTTTTCTAAGGATTATCTAGGAGAACAGGCTGGACGGTGCAAAGTGGATACACATCAGGCAGGAACAACTGATGCTCATTGATGAGAAGAGAATGGACACGCTTTGTAACAGTCACCTTTATTAGAATAGAATGACCAAGGTGTTCAACAAGATTTTCACCAGGGAAGTTTGTGTTAAAGAGAATATCTCCTAATCGAGATGAAGCTAAGGGGATGTTCGTGCCAAATTGGCAGGGTCCGTATGTGGTCCATCGGGTGCTTTCAGAAGGAGCACTGATTCTAGCAGAAATGGATGGCAGAGTGAGCACAAAGACCATCAGTTGAGATGCAATTAAGAAGATAATCAAATTAGGTCTTGTTGAATTTTTATGCACACGGAACCACACTCAACTTGACTTCCTACGGCGGGGTACGTAGGCAACCCTTGTAGGGTCCGATCCCATTTGTAATAGAAAATCCAAATATTATTTCCATGTAGTCGTTACGATGTTGTGGCTTCATTTCCCTCGGCGGGATATGTAGGTAATCCACGTCAGATTTAGTCACTTATTGTAATCTAACTACGTCTTGACCTGATTTCATTTGGATATGAAGGCAGCCCGAGTCAGGCCCGGTCACTTCAACACTTTTCTTTATCTGCGTTCTCGAACTAAATTTTAACCTGTTTTCTTTAGGATACGTAGGCAACCTAAAAAGGTTCGATCAGTACCCTAGGAAAGCTTTTCATTTCTAATGTATTTTTATATCAGGAATTGACCTAGCCATCAATGTGACATAGTCATCAGGGACATATATGGAAGAAGGCATCATCAGCAGGGGAAACTACGCAAAGATCTTTATCTAGACACGATCTTTGTGGTAGAGAAGTTTAGGGTTTTCTAAACATGTCATAATCTTGGATGATGAAGTTTATCATAAATCTAGAAATATAAATAATTTTCAAAATCCTTTTTAAAAAAAAGTGTTTGTCCTACTTTTCCACTTGCCAAGTCTCGCAACATAACTCATCACAGTCAGAGGTAGTATGAAGGGATTAGAGGACAAGGCCAAGCTCACAATCAACACAAATCAATGCCCCTTCTCAACCAAGAATCATTATTTGATTGTAGGGTCGACAGCAATTAGATGACATTAAGTCAAGCTTACAGTTAAAATCAGAGACGCTACCATATTCACTACAAGCTCATGAGCTTTCGAGCCCTCTCTACTTCATTACAATATTCATCTTTAACTTACAATATTATATACTAAATTTCGGTCTTTACAGGTATCCCGGAGTCAAAACCAAGATGGCTACCCGAAAGGACGACTCGTATGATACAACTGCACTCATCCAATAACTCCGCCAACTGGAGCTTGTTATATAGATCGTGTTGTTTGCTCTCCCAAATTGAGCACCTTGTACAATTATTCTCTGCCAATAAGATTTTTTTAACGGAACACGCCGTCTGCTCTGCCAATCAGAGCTTATTGTACAATCGTACCGTCCGCGCTGCCAGTCGGAGCACATTACTGAAACGCACCATCGGTTGCATAATTAACATATCACTCCATCAATTGGAGATTTTAGATTAGATCATTTCAAATTTCGTTGCTAACTCCATCAATCGGAGGTATTTGTTCAAATTATGCCATACGTTTCGCCGATCGACGGCCGCAGTTTAGTTCCGCTGACCAGAGGAGTCAAACTCAAATAGTTGTTTTGCAGTCAAGAATGTTATTGGGCATGCTTTATTTTCTCTTTACTTTACTTATAATGTTTAAACATATTTATTGTGCAGCGTGCATACGCATTCATGCTCTCGCTTATTCAAATTCTAACACTCCGTAATTCAAAATTTTCAAAGTCAAACTCTGCAACCTAGAGATTTCAAAACTAAAACTACGCAACCCGGGAAATTCAATTCAAGCACTCCGTCACTCGAAGACTTCAAAGTCAAATACTCTATCACTCGGAGACTTCAAATTCAAACACTTCGCCATTCGAAGACTTCAAATTCAAACACCCTGTCCCTAGAGAATCTCAAAATAATGCTCCATAGTTCAGAGACTTCAAACTTAAATGTCCCATCACCCCGATAGTTCCTAACTAAAGGCTTGCCGGTATATGGTATGTTTGTATCTTTCTTCTACAGGTCAGACACTACAACATGAAACTATCTCTAAGCAGCAAACCTGCACGCTGCTAATGACATATTTACTTCACAGCATATGGTATGTTTGTATCTTTCTTCTACAGGTCAGACACTACAACATGAAACTATCTCTAAGCAGCAAACCTGCACGCTGCTAATGAGGGATTTCAAACTCATAAGCAGGTCAAGGATCTGGTCTCCAACTTAGCTCGGCCAGCAAATCACTAAAAATCCCTTAGAGTCTTCAACTAGCTCCGACACAAAGATCGTTCCACGAATCTCTTAGTTTCTTTGTCTTGTAGTGTCGTCATAACACAATACTAGGGCAATTCTTGCAAACACATCTTTCCCTCAAATCTCTATTCTTGAACTACAACTGGCCTAATTCCCGTTTTGCATAGGATATGTAGGTAGCTCGGACCCGAGCGCGGCCATATCCACTCTATTTGTGCGAAACAATGCATCACATCTAGTGTCATCATAAATGCCACACTAAGATAAATTAGCAACTTGTCTTCCAAGACAATAAATGGTTGATCCTCGTAAAGCCCGGGGTATGTAGGTGATTCAATACCCAAATTCGGCCATTACTTCAGGGCTCCCTATTTCATAACTCCATACGCCTTCATTACAGTGTATACATAATGTCAGGCAAAATTGGCCATTGAGTCAATTTGTTTGCTCACAAACTCTTTCATCATCTCTAAACAAAGAGGAGCAGTTGTTGTCGATAAATTTTGGCATTCCCTTTTTTATTTAATTTACAACACTTCCTGATCAATAATAGCATAAGTAAGTATATTTATTATTATCATTAGAAGAATTGTCTAAATTACTTATTGCACATTTTTCTAAAATATATAAAGTAGTAGTAATAATAATAATAATAATAATAATAATAATAATAATAATAATAATAGTTATTAACATTAGTCATATGTTTATAATACAAATTATTCTTAAAATATTATGATTACATCACCATTAATTTAAAATTAAATTAACCAATTGGCCATTTGTGTAATTTCTAATATATTAGTTTTAACTTTTTTAAAATATAAAATTAGTACATAAATACTACACACACACACACACACACAAACATATATCTATGCATATATGTGTGTGTGTATACATATATGTATATATGTATGTATATATATGTGTGTGTATATATATGTATATATGTATGTATATGTATGTGTATATATATGTACATTATATATATATGGTTCCATTTATCACTAAAGAATTCAAACTGAATATGTTGTCGGGCTAGTGATCCTGGACTAAAATCAATTTTGTAAGGGATCATTAAACAGTATTAGGGTTGAAATCCGTTTCGGATTGAGAAGGAATATCCTTATCTAAAGAATTATCTTCCTGAACTATATTAGTTCTATTATATATGATGGTAAAAGGAAAATTTCCCAAGAATTCTATGAAATTTGTTCTTTGCGTAACAAAGTGATATACTTTGTTCCCAGGTTTATAACCACTTATGTGCCATTATATGTTAAAGTCCTTGAAAGAACTTACAAAGAAAGTAGTGGACAGCTAGTAAAGGGTATTTACCCACCACAAGCGTCTTTTGTATTGCCTAATAATACGGGCATAACAGTTACTGCTTTTCAAAAATTCGTTAATGATGATGTGGCAACGATTAGCGCCAGAGAAATTAATAAATTAATTTCTCACAACAATTATATGTCTTTATATGTGAATGTTTTAGGTAAGCATATTAGTTCACTAAATTCTAAGATAGGAGATTTATTGACTTAGTTAAGAAAATTAGTACTCCAAAGGAAACCTCAATGATAGTAAGGTCTACAAAGGTTATACCAGATTCAATTGCTTCTTTGACCAAAACAGTGATAGATGTGCCTATGCAGAGACCTGTTGAAATAGAAGGTTTTCACCTTAAGTCCAAAGCAGACATAGAAAGACTAGTGACTGATAAGCTAGCTAGCTTAGATTTAAAACCTTTAGAGATGGCCTCCGAATTTTCAGAGAATATCTTAGATCCTTCTAAAGACCTTATGGAAGTTATGTGGTCCGAGCTAATAAGCTTAGGAAAATAGGTAGCAGATATGCTAGTAGCAAATATGCTAATAAACCTCCAATGAATGCCTATTATTGTCCTAGACCAACTCCACAAGATGTATTAGTGGAAGAAAGGGACTGGAACCAGACTAACACCAGTTATAGCGGGGATGCCATTTATGAGTGGAACTTAGATGGACTAACTGATAGGCAAATTAGCATCTTAGTTCATAGGATGATGATGTATTCCACTATCTGTAAAGCCATTAGTGAAAGAAATAGCGATACGATTATATGTAGAATGATAATTGCAGGATTTACTGGTCAGATAAGAGGCTGGTGGGATAATTTTTTATTAATAGCTGATAAAACTGCTATCATGGAAGCTACTACGGCAGAATCTGGATTTGATACTACAGGACGACCTCTATTACCAAATAGGTCAGACGCTATTTATACCTTAGTTCTAACCATTATCGAACACTTTAGTGGTAGATTTACCAATATGTACGATATTATTCGTACTATGCTAAATAGCCTTAAGTGTAAACACTTAGGTGAATTTAGGTGGTCTAAAGAAACCTTTCTTAGTAGTGTTATGGATTTACCCGAAAATAATGTTGACCATTGGAAGGCAAAGTTTATAGATGGTTTGCCATATCTATTTGCAGAAAGAGGGAGAAAGACTCTTAGATGTAATACCGTGTAAATACCTTATAATACCCATACTTACGGCAAAATGATAGGGGTTTGTACCCAGGAAGGTCTTAACCTTTGCAATGAGCTGAAATTGAATCAACAGATTAAGAAGCAGAGACTAACTGAGAGAACCCAGTTAGGAGATTTTTGCCAACAATTCGACATGGGAGAAATATATTCTCCTCATAGGAAAAAACATCGTGATACTGTAGAAAAGGTTTACCATAGATAGGGTAAGAAATATCGTTATAGGTCAAAGGATGAGCGAGAAGTGCGAAAGAAGTTTCACAAAGAAAATCGATTTGTTAAGAATAGATCGAAGAGAGATTTGAAAGATATTAAGTGCTACAAATGTGGTAGATTTGGCCATATAGCTCAAAATTGCAAAAGGGAAAAGTTGAACGCTTTAGTATTTGAACTAGACGATAAGTCTAGAGACTAGATTCTTAAGGTTATGGATGAAACCTCAGGAGAAGAATATGATAGTAGTTCTTCCGTTAACCACGTCTCTAAGGATTCTTTGAATTTTCTTGATAGTGATAATTCTGAAACTGATAACTGTGATAATTGTGATCAGAATAATTGTTCTTGTGATACTATGGATTTTTATAAAATGCAATCCCAATTTCAAGATTTTGATATCAAACCTATTACTTCTGATAATATTTTGGAATTGATAATAGAAGTCACTAATAATAATCTTCGAGAAAAGATTATTAACATGGCTTCTACCTCTTCAAATTCGGCAAATAAGCCATTTCAAAGAAAATGTGATATACTCGATGAAGCTCCTTATTCTTTTGCAGAAGTTCAAAGAAGACTTTTAGCAAAGAACGAGCCAAAAATTTCCAGTTATAATTCTTCAATGGATGATTTAAAAACTAAAGTAAAAAAATTAAAAAGGAGATTAAATCTCTGAAACAGAATTAGATGATTTTGGACCACTGAGTTACTCAGATAGAAAATTCTTCTTCAAATGAATTACCTGTTGATAACAAGAAAAAAGGAATCTTGACACCTGAAAATGATTTTGAAGAAATTTCTGAATTTTCTAAACAAATTGTTTTAAATCCCAACATGATATGTTTCTTCGAATGATGCAAATAGTTACTGCTCACAAATGGTATGTAAAATGTACTATTTTGATTGATAAGGATTTTTCTGTGACTGAAACTGCTTTGATAGATAGCGGTGCAGATATTTCTTGTATTCAAGAAGGATTATTTCCAACCCGATATTATCACAAAACTTCTCATAATGTCAAGTCTGCATCCGGTGATAAGATGAAGATAGAATATAAATTACCTAATGCTTATGTTTGTCAGCAAAAGATTTGTACTATTTATTTCTTCATACTAGTTAAGGATCAATTATACCCTCCAATTATACTGGGAACGCCCTTTACAAGCGCTATTTACCCATTTACTAGGGTAGTTGAAAAAGGATTTGATGTTGTTTATAACAGTAGAAAAATCTCTTTCAGTTTTGTTACCGATTCGGTTACGCGTGATATTAATGTTTTGATTAATATGAAGCATAGTCATATGAATTACTCGCATCATGAAACTTATAGCATGTCAATAACTGATACATTGAATTCAGCTAAAGTTCTGGAAAAATATTAAATTGATCTCTGAACAATTTGCTATTTCTATATGTGCTGACCACCCAAGTGCTTTTTGGGATAGGAAAAAACATGTGGTCTCACTTCCATATGAAGACTCTTTGTCTGAGGAAAATATTCTGACGAAATCAAGACCCTGTCAAATGAACTCCGAATTAGTAGAGGTCTGCAAAAAGGAAATTAACAGTTTATTACAGAAAGGTTTAATAAAACATTCTCAATCACCTTGGTGGTGTACTTCTTTTTATGTTAATAATGCTGTTGAAAAGGAACGAGGAATTCCTAGATTAGTTATTAATTATAAGCCTTTAAACAAGGTTTTAAAATAGATTAGATACGCGATCCCTAATAAGAAGGATCCACTTTCTAGATTATATGATGCCAATATATTTTCGAAATTTGATTTAAAATCAGGTTATTGGCAGATTCAGTTATTTAAAAAACATACTTATAAAACTGCCTTTAATGTTCCCTTTGGGCAATATGAGTGGAATGTGATACCTTTTGGTTTGAAAAATGCCTCTTCAGAATTTCAGAAAATCATGAATGATATTTTTAATCCGTATATGGATTTTATCATTGTATATATAGACGATATTCTTGTTTATTCAAAAACACTGGAATTGCATTATAAGCATTTAGACATATCAGTTTAGTTATATCAAAACCAAAAATGAGCTTATTTCGGACTAATATTCATTTTCTTGGTTATCATATTTGCCAAGGTAAAATCACGCCTATTCAACGAGCTATAGATTTTGCATCAAAATCTCCCGATGTAATTACTGATAGAACTCAGCTATAGAGATTTCTTGGTAGTTTAAATTATATATCTCCTTTTTGTAAAAATATGTCTCGAGATCTTGCTCCTTTATATGATAGGCTAAAAAAGGCCTATAAAACTCCTTGGACTGATAGTCATACTCACATCGTTAAACAGGCGAAGAAGAAAGTTGCTACCCTTCCATGTTTAGCCTTAACTAATCCTTTATGGAAAAAGATTATAGAAACAGATGCTTCTAATATTGGCTTTGGGGGTATTTTAAAACAGGTTAACCCTTATGACAAGAAAGAGTATCTGATAAGGTACTACTCAGGTAAATGGAACGAGGCCCAGAAAAAGTATGCTACTGTGGCGCGTGAAATGCTTACTATTATTAAGTGAGTTTTAAAATTTCAGGATGATTTATATAATCAAAAATTCTTGATAAGGACAGATGCACATGTAGTAAAATTTATGTTTAATAAATATTTTAAATATGATGCCTCAAAAATGATATTCGCTGGATGGCAAGCACAATTAGCTCCATTTGACTTTGAAATCAATTATAAAAAGGGGG